>KN839857.1:304525-345949 GCA_000827185.1 Hydnomerulius pinastri MD-312 | reverse complement strand
AAAAGTCAAAGAATCCGAGTTATGGAAAGTCCGGCAAATATGACCGGCAGTGTGACCGGCGGAAAATTCCGAGCGAATCTCGGCTATCCGGCAGACTCACCAAGTTTCAAGCGGAGATTGAAGTCAGCCTCCAACACCTTGTCCGGGCTCCATCATTACGCTCATCGTAGATATCCCCTGCCCGCCACACCTCCTCGCCCGCCGCCGCTCCTTCGACTAACTTGCCCGCAACCTGCTATACCCGCCGGCGATGGTACCGACTGCCACACCCGCCAAACCCACTGTTGCCCGCTCGAAGCTCACAGCCCCCCATACGACGCCGCCACTCCCGCGAACGCCGCACTCGATGGTTGACCCTTGATGTCTCCGCCACAGCAGTGTCGCCCGCTCCAACAAGAATCTGCGCTTGCCATTACTCCCGAATTACACACATGGAGTCACGGACAACATGAACGCGGGCCTGCTCCCAACTAAGGTCTCACCTGTGAAGAGAAAACTTCGTGGCACATGCCAGTGGCTGACAGCCCTCGTCATCCCGCCGTACTCCCCATCACCTCACCTTGGCATTAATCCCTTACCCCTACATCTTCCGTGCTGCCGCACACTTCCCGCCCTACTATGGATGATGCAGGACGCACTCGGACGTGTCACCAGTGTTAGTCTGTCACGTATTAGCACCTGTAGATAATTATACCGCTGCCCTATGATAATACGGTTTGCACTATGGATATGCTGACACTACGACTTGCTTACAATATTGTATAGTTGTCGTACGGCGGGGTGCAATTTCGTTGTGTGGCTGACGACTTGGATGTGGCTTAAGACCTATCATGCCGAAGCGGAGACTAAAATGATACCCACGGCACCACCATACCTGATTGAGACAACACAATCGAGACTGATCGCCGGTCCAATCGCCGGTCAAAATCTGCCGGACTTTCCAATAATCAGACGTCCTCCAAAAAGTTACGTGGGACCAAACGGTCAGTCAGGATTTAAATCGAAGGCGCGGACCCAGCTGTCCCCCCAAAAGAACCTCTAGGAATTGTACCAGACCGTCTACCAACAACCTACGGTCTGTTTACCAGGCTACTTTGATGCGCCTACCCCTGAGTATAAGCAAATTTCCGGATTGGGCAGAAAGTTGGGCGTGTGGTAAGTTAGCTACTAGTGCTGGTTTGAGCCATCAGAGGTCAACACAGCCGTGAACCCCAGATTTGAACGCCCAATCAGTGTCATAGCCGTTCTTCGAGGCTCCAGCACCACGGTCGCACAGGAATAGAATCGAGATGTCGAAGAGCCTTTTCTATTGCTCAACGCTGCCCACTTCGACACAGGTGGCCCTCAAATGTGCTGGATACGAAACGGTGGATGACCTCGCTGGGGCCTCTGCAGAAAACTTGTGTAATGGTATGTGTGTGCGCTGCTGGTCCTACCTCTCTTGGATCGTATAAACGCGTGTTCTCAATGTTGCCAAGAACTCGGGATTAATATCGCAGACTCCCGAGCTTTGATCAACATGACACAGGCTCCGAAGGAAGTGCTCATGAGCCAGTCTGTGGCGTCATTAGCTCAAGCGAGCGTATCGACATGCACCTACACTGCAGTGAACAAAATCCTCGGAGGTGGGCTACCACGAGGCCACATATTGGAAATATCTGGTCCCCCGGGCAGCTTCAAAGAATCCCTGGTTTGTGATTTTGTACGGACTTTCGTGGAGGCGGACGAAGAAGTCATATGTGCTGGTAAAATATTTTTGTTAGATTTCATTGAGGCCAAAAATCTTAAATTTTACGTGTGGCCCAAAGATATGCAGAACATGACAAGTCCCGATGCCATTTCCGAGTTGCTCAAAGGTCAATACCTCGTTTACCTCAGTCACAAGTAATAATTCAGAATTTCAGTAGGATCGTCTACCACCAGTCGAGATCTGATTTCTTACACGCGATTACACACTTTACCGGACCTGCTGATATTCTTGCACAACCTCTCGGAAATCCGTCCCAAGGTGAGTTTCGACGTCGAAAGTTAATCCCCGTGTACTGGTGCACTGACCGGTGACCAAGACGGGACTCCTAATCCTGAATTCCATCTCTTTTGGTTTCCAATCTCATCCAGATCTTTCTCCGTCGCGGCGAACAGCAATGCTAGAAAAGATCCGTCAAACTCTTCTTCAAGCATGTGTGTCTAAAAATTTGACAGTAGGTGAACGTGGTTATCAGCCCATAACTAAGTTCAACTTCCCACCCAGATTATCGCGACGTCCCAGATGGCGACCAAAATGCTGAATCTCGATGGGTCAGCGGCCACCTTTGACACTGGTGCAAGGGCCGTAATGGTGCCTCAACTAGGTTCTTATTATCTCACCCTGGATCAGTGATGCGTGCTAACGCTAGTCAACTCTCTCAGGACCAACCTACCTGCCTCCCGGGCGGTCGTATCGTCTGATTGTAGTTCCTGGTTCGAGAGCAACTGGGTAACGTGAACCCATGCCCCAAACTCATGTTCTTTATTTACCTTGTCGCAGAGTCGTGCGCCTCTTTGCCTCCCCAGGCGGCCAGCAACGGCAAGATAATTCGCCACGAGAGGAATATGTACTAGTAAGGGCCAATGACCATTATGTTTACAGCAGCTAACAGGCCGCGTGTTGTGATCAAGGACCGTTCATAGAAGGCATGAAAATGCCTAGAGCAGTAGAAGGTCTTCTTTCTAGGGTTCAAAGCTACGCTCTCCCAGGGTCTGTAGTCGTGTCGACATTGGTAATGATTTCATCTGGTGTGACAATCATGTCCATCTTCCAATCATGTTCCGTCATCGGTACTTGCCCTGCGTCCAGCAGCTGCTGTTGGAGGGATAAAGCGACTGTGTTGGAGTCAGCTCGTTTCTGTTGCGAGGCGATCTAGTTTACCTAACATAGGCCGCGGCCTTCTCGCTTCTGCGGTGACATATGACGATAGGAAGCGATCATAATATCCTTTGCCGTGCCCCAGGCGTGACAAGGATCGATCAAAAGCAACTCCTGGTTGGGCATGATACCTGCTCGATTTATGGCCCATATGTGGAGATACGGCTGCAGCACTTGCCAGGAAGCAATATCATGTCAAGGGAATCAGAAGAGATATCCGAAGCTAGCGATATTTGCGTAAGATGCTCATTAATCACCCAGAAATGCACTACCTACCGCTCTGTCGCTCCTGACCTCCCCACTCCGTAGTAGGCTCAGGAATTCCCCACAGGCCGATAGGAAGAGTTCGATAATCTTCTTTGTCGTACAACCTCACGAAGTCCATGTGTCCATTCTTTGACTTGATACTTGGAATGAATAGTTTTTTTCCTGCGTTGGTTAAGCCCTAGAACATACACAGGCAAAAGCAATCGTGCCCATACCACTGTCAGCAAGAATATTCAAAACCAGAGCATCTGTCTGCATCTCTCCTGTCGGCATGCTGAGATAACAGCTGACTGTCTTGCAGCTCTGAAAGGCTGGAAGCGACAAAACCTTGGCGACAATAGCCTCTGCTGTTTGTTCGCAAGTGACTCGTCAATAGCTGAGGCACCAGAGTACCCTAACAGATTTACACTGCGATTGCAGGTTTGACTGCGTCAGGCCCCGAAGGGTGTTCGTCATTGCTTTCCGAAGCGTCGCTTTATTAGTAGATTGGAGCATCATGATCGACATGGCGTCGGCTTTCTGGCGAGCCATGATCGTGGAAGGTAGATCGAAGATGTTTGCTGGTCGCAGGTGGAAAAATCCGACAATTTGGCTCGGCTGTAATTTACAAATCCGCGAAACCCCACGATCTTCGACTTCATAGACAGCAAGTTGACAAGCGCTTTCCTCCGTGTTATCGAGCCCATAGCACCCTGCAACCTGTTTCCTAGAAAACCGCTCTGCATATGCGGCGACGCGAGCCAACACCGCCCAGTATGACTCCCGTCGCGCCACCGCGGGAAAATCGCAGTCGCGCACCAGAATTTTACGGTTTTGTGGCTTGGGCGTCAACTTCCATCGTGTTCGTTCTTTATGTTCTGTGGGCGCTTTTGCCCGACGACTCTATCGTTTGGTTAGGTGTGAACTGGTACCCAAATCGGTGCGCTATCTTTTCCTCCTATGTCAGAAGATATTCAAGGTACCTTAGAGAGTGGGCCCTGCTCCTTCCAGCGTACTCCATTATTGTGGTCCTGCTAACGTACTTTGGATATTTCTCGTTGGCGATTGCACATACTCCTGTGATGTCTGAAAGCAGTGCATTAGCTGGTAAGACAATGTTGTCGTACGATATGCGTATGTATGTGTTAATCAATTCGCTAGACTCAAAGGCTCATCTCCCGGTGAGGGAGACTTCGCATGCATTCCTCAAACACGCAGACTCAAATGCTATCCCTGAGCTCTATGATATACCCATCGGAGTAGTCAATCGAGTATTATATGGTCCCAGGACAAATAGCGATACATAAATATAGTGCAGTACGCGTACAGTGCGCGACAATGGTGCAGTCGGTGACCATCAGACACTAGACATTACGACTGAAACATGCAATCAAGGAAAATGCCCCGCACTTTCGCAGGTAGCTAATAAAAACACTGATGCTGCTGTATTAGAACTCATCGGGGCTCTTCCTCCTCATAGCTAGGAAAGGCCCCACTGAACTCGTCTGCGTTGGAGTCGCCTTGGTAGTGATAGGGCTCATCTGTAAGCTGGGAAGCGCTGTCATCATATTCGTCATCGGAGCCATATGACTGGGATGGTGGCCCAGCTGCCGGTATAGTGGGGTGGAAAGTGGAGCCTGCATGCGGGGTCTCTCGTACAGGCTCGGTTCCGGAGAGTGACGAATCTGGGGCGGGCCCTTTATTGCTAGTACGTGTGGCGAGGGGCTGCGCGATCCACCTATATCTTGACGGCTGCCATCCTGCATCATGGACGTGCGTCACCAAGGGCTCATCGAAGCCAATCGTAAAGCGAGCGCTGGGAGAGGTGCTCTCGCATGCGGACGGATTTATTCCATGTGTGCGAAGGTGTCGTTTCGCATTGGAGCGCACAGCGAAGCTCTTGTCGCAATTTGGCACGCTGCACTTGTATGCTGTCCAAGGCAGGCATCAATAGGGCTCGCTAGACAAAATAGCTTGGGTTCGTACGTTTGGCGCCAGAATGTGAATTCATATGAGTGGCTAACCCACTTGGTCGAGGGAATACCTTGTTGCATTGTTCGCACTGGTGCATCTTCGACTTCTTCTGTTGCTTCGAACTGAGGGCTCTTGGGAGGGCCATGACGGAGTGCTGGCTCTCGGAGATGTCGTCTATTGATGAGAAATGAGGGTCCCTGGTCTGCGATGGCGATGCCCTTTGTATGTGGAATTCGCTGGATCCAGCCGTCCACTCGGCGTTGTGAAGCACCCTCGTGCTGCGACTCTGCGATACCACGCCCCCGTAAGAAATCGGAGAAGAGGACTGGGAGACTGGTGATGGGGATAGGTAAGCGCATTCAGAATTGCTGTCCTCCATGGGGCTCATATCTAAAAGACTGCGGAGGATGTGATGGTTTTGAGGATCATTGATCGGCTGCAAATTGTTTTTGGAGAGCTGAAATGTCATGACGAATGGTTGCAGTGCTTGCTTGCTAGAGCCATGGTACGGCGAGAAGCTATAATTTCCTGGTGGTTGAATTTGGAATTGATTGATCATCGGGGACATCAGGGCGGGTTCCTCGACATCGGAGTCTACCAATGATTCATCGGAGGTGCTCTCAGCAGGTTCGCTGACTGGGGACTCGACGGCTGTTTGAGGTGACTGTATCCAGTAAGGGTATTCCGCTTGAGGTAATGGGGGCTGGATTTGCTGTCAGAAATTTCGACAAAGAGGAAGCCTACTGCCTACCCAGGCGGTTGGTAGGGAGCTATTCCTTAGTGTCTGATTCGCGTCAGTCACCGCCGTCGCGTGTATAACATGCGGATTTGAAGGGCCGTCATAAGGCGCAAAATCGAATCTGGAGGAGTCACTGGTGTAGCTGAATGGGACGTGCGATGTTGTCCGTTGGGATGACTGGGGATACCTCACGGGCTCAGCGCCAGTGGCTGCGGGTCCGACTCCAGTGTCAAGGCTGTGGCGTCTTTGTAACATGACAATGTCCGGCTGGGTGAATTCCTGGGTAGTGCATGAGTGCATGAAATGGGCACTGAAATTTCGTGCTGCATCGCGTGAGCCAATATAAGGTTGAAATTGGTCGGCTACGCAAGGTAAAGATGGTAAAAAGTGGGGGAGCATGTTTTGTTCATCCGTGTTGGAGGAATTTTCTGAACGCTGCGGAGCCACGGAAGATACATCCGTAAAGTAAATATTACCAGTTGTATCTTCCATGGGGGGCCACGAGATGAGCCTGGATGAGGTGAAATCATTCCAAGGCTCATACTGGCTAGAAGGGAAGCTATGCACGCACCAGAGAGCGCAGGAAACTACTGTATTCTTCACCGTGGAAAAGGGCGCAAACCTGTGACAATAACAGAAAGCGCTCTGCAAGGGAGTACGTTTGATGGCAGATATGGGGAGTCTGCCCCCTCCAAAGCTAGGGATAGCTCAGATAAAAGGTGTAGAGCATGCTCATAGCATGTGTAACGATAGCAGAACATGAGGAGAGTCCTTCGATGTGACTGGAAGGGCGGGGCGCTTTTCCAACGAATTAGAAATGTTACTCCACCACGGGGCCGTAAGAGCCTCATCCCCGGTTTGGATTACCTAGCCCTATTTGACCTTTCTCGGGCCTAATTAACTGCCTGGTATGAAACCCAAAAGGCAAACACTGTCAGAAAAGAAAGATTTGTTTGTTACTCCCTAGTGACTAACAAATCATCCTCCGGGAAGTCTAGATGTCCACAATGCTTGCGCATCTGCGAGGAGATACATCGACCAGCCCACGCTCCCAGCTTAGATGGTTGTGCGACAGAAATGCGACTTCCTGTTGGTTGGTATTATTACCCCTCGCCAGGGCGTAGTGTGTAATTGCTGGTCGGCATGATATGCCAGAAGTTCACGAGGCAGCGCTTCTTGTGCTGGAGAGTATTCCGGATTCCGGATTCCGGACGCAGCTCTTGAAAGCGGCGAAGGGTAAGGTGTTTCTTTTTAACTCCGCGAGCCCCGCGTGGCGGTAAGCAGCCATCCTGTGCCCAGCGGTCAGTGAGGCACGCAGTTGGATAACTACCGCGAGGCTCCGCACGCACTCCGCCTTCAGAATAATAATACAGGACTGACGAAGTGCATGGACTGTCAGATTTATCTTCGCGAGTTTAGGACGCTAAATGGTTTCTCTCTCACAAAAACGACTAATTGATATTCAGCTATCGGCTGATTTGCAAGTTAAATCCGGAAAAGTATCTGCGTAACTCATCAACGCCTCATCATTAAGGTTGAAGTAGAAGTGGAGGTCCCTTTCCCACCCCAACAGTCTGAACACCATGATAACGGAAGGACTGCTCCAGCAACTTGGCGCGATTATTGGTCCGCAGGGACTATGATATACATCCCCGCGTGGTTATTATGTGAGCAGTCCCCGCATCGTGGCTCCTCGAATCCGTCATGAAAAAGATCCAGAACCCTAGCCAAGTTTCCGGACATGAAACAGGTCAACTCACAGCATCAGCTATACACGCGTAAGCTAAGATTGACGAGCCAAATAACTGGTGAGATCCAAGGCAGCCATCGGGTTAATAAATTCTTACCTGAACTGCGCCAGCTCGTCTATACGAAGTGGGTCTACACTCTGCGACTGTTTTTGGGCTGTGATGGCCGTCCTGGCCCCGCGTGTCTTTCATTGGACTTCGTGGTTTGTTTAACAAAGTTCAGGGTTTTCCGGGCGCTCGAGGTTGCGTGAGGTAGCTTTGCCTTTGGTGGTGCCGACCCCGGCCGCGAACGACAGCCAGGCTGTCGGCCATCAGGGGTAAGGGTTGTTTCAAGACGTCTAATCATAGGGAGTTTCTGAAGAGAATGAATGCCAAGTGAGCGCTTTGCAGCATATACATGAAAAAAGTACTTACCTGTACCGTGCGTGGTTCTCTATTCATTGCCCATTTATTCCACCAACCGTTTGAAACAATCTCCGTCCTTGTTGGGCGATTAACGGCCTGTGAGTTGATATCTTCATCGAAATCCTCCGACACTACCGCATCCGTAGTAGGTGCGTGGCCCATGTGCCCCGTATCATCCGGTGTCACAGGGCCCGAACTAGAATATGTCGACGACCCTTCAATCTCTTCAAAATCATCGTCTGAGCCGACGCAAAGAATTCCCTTTAGGTCGGGTCCTCCGACTTCCTCATGGATCGGTGGCGGGGTTTCCCGGACAACAACCTGTGCTGGGGTTACGTTGGCAGTCGTGCCGCGGTGGGAATCTCGTGATAAACTCAATCTGCCCGCGATAGGACTGGATATGATGTCAACCCCAAAGTCATCCACGCTTTCGTACACGCGTCCTGATTCCTTGAAAGGATATCGCACCGGAGAAGAAAGATCAGGCGTTTCTGATCGGAAGTAGGAGGGGCTTGGTGACATGTATCCATCTTCCTGGTTGACAGGATCAGGAGGTTCGTCGAGATGGCCCTCTCGGTGCTCGCGAGGTTCGATGTTTTCTTTGGAGTACGCTGAGACATCGTGCTGGTGACACATCCGAATGGGAAGGCAAGAGGGCCCAGGCAACGAATTTGATAGACTCCCGGTGGAGGACACGCGCCTCTCATTTACGGAATTGATAAGCCCCGAACACGATGCCTTCCCGTCATCGGCACTGATATATATAACCTCGGTCTTCATTCGTTTGGCGGCGAAATCTTCATCTAAGACGTCAACCAGGGTTCTTTTACCACTGCTTTTGCCAGCCGTGGTCGTCTTCCTGGTTGGCGCAGAATTACTACAAGAGGGCGCCATTTTGGGTTTCGGTGCTGTGCTGTGATGAGCCACAGATCGACGTGAACGGGTGATAAGATCTGGGTCTTACAGAAGAAGGTTAGAAGGTCCCTACTCGAAGGTTCCGCTTTGGCTTTTCCTTTTCCTTTGTCCGTACTGGGGCGGTTGGTATAATTGAAGCGGAGTGGAAGCCCTTTCGATTTCGGAAGTACGCATCCTGGATTGATATCGGTCATCGGTAAAAGCGTAATGGGGTCAACGTCCCCTTGTGCAAGCTTCTTGGCTAGCGGTTGCTCTATTTCGCTGTTACGTCTTATTAGCGGGGGGCTCGAGGCATGGATGTGATTTATTCGCACCTGCCAATGTATGCCTCCGTCTCAACATCTAATACATCCTGGGCGGGGATCTCAGTAAGGCAAACGAACTTCTCGTCTAAAGGACAGTAAACCCGCTGATGTAGGAACACCATTTCAGCCAGGTGAAACGCCTCGAGGTAACCTTTCGGCACGGGTTTTTTTCCCTCTAACCTCAACGCTCGTATGAGCTGGTCCACAGTGCGGTACTTCTTGAGTAACGACCACGCTGTCTTTAACCCAACACCGGGGATACTGGGAAGGTAGTCGCAACCACTCAGGATTGCCATGGTCCGAAACTGGGCGTCGGTCCATCCAAGTAACGACACGCCCCCTTCGGCAGCTGTTACCGAGCCAAAATCCTCCCGTGATATGGACGTGATGGTGCTCGAGACGGAATCGAGCTTGAATAGGACTTTGCGACAACCGAAGACGAGAAGGTCCGAGTCCTCCGTGATGATACCGTCAACGAGTCCGATGCGCTCGAGGTACGCCATCTGTGCATCTGCTTCGTATGGCGCCACTACATATTGTATGCCCTCTGCTCGTAGCGCCTGCGGTAGAATGCATTAGCTTACGAGCAAATGTTGGGACAACTCTTTACCTTGATGAGCTGGTATGCCATTTGTGGTGTCACATCGACACACTTGGTATAGAATTCCCGAGCTTGATTGTGTTTACCGTGTGCAGCCAGGGCATTGGCCTTTGCGAGATTCTCTTCTCTGCGCTGCCTGCGTTCGCTTTCTGTCCCTTTCTTTGCAGGAAGAGGCCCGCCATCGAAGACCACATACGGCTGTATCTTGTGATGTCGCAGAAGTCGAACGTGCCGCATTGCATAGTCGACATACCTTCAGATGTGGGCAACTTGGGTTAGTGTCATGTTACAAGCCATATGTATGCCTGAGCTCAAGATTGAGCGTGAACACAAAAAGAAAACCCACTTAGTTGTCGTTTTCCCAGTGGCAAGCTCCGTGGCACACGCGTAACTACCGCGATGTAGCCAGACATAGGCATCTACTGCCAGCGTCTGCCCGGCAAAGTCGGACAAATGTTTGTTGACCTGAATAGATTTCAAGAGCGGGAGTAAACCAGAGATTCCCATTGAAGTTTCCTGTGAGTATTATTGACCAAGAAGTATGAAGGGGCGGGCATCGACCAGGTGTTGTGGCTGCTGTTCAAGACGGTGATCAGAGCTGTCATTGTCAAAGTCGAGGACTTGAGAAGTTCGTGGACCATCGCGTGTAAATAGTTGTAAACAAGCGCGTCGCGTCGCATATACGGCTTGATCAGGTAATAACCCTTTCGGCGGGTCCAATGTTTCTTCAATCTCAGTGGCTAGCAAGGCGCATTTTTTAATCCATATGGTGCTTCTGGTGCGCGGATGAGATGCGGCCTCATATTTGCGCACTTTCGATTTTCCTTTCAGAAGCTACTGGTAATTAGCGAGCTGAAACGGGAAGGGCTTCTTCCTTTGACTACCGACCTCTCATTTCGCTCAGAAAGCTGAATGGAGCGTCAGCTTCGTGCTTTGAGGGAATAGCATTGAATTCAATATATTTCTCGACAGATATCGCCAATGTCAGGAAGAACTCCCTCACCACACCCAGCACATGGTTGTTTTGTTGCAGTGCCACATCATGATCTTTAGATTGAAAACATTGAAAAAGGTACCTTCGCTTACCGATACCATCGAATAGCGCCCAAATTGATCCTACTCCGATACTTCCCCCGCGAGGTTTCGCGGCCTGTGCACCGCAGGGTGCTGATATCGAGGATCCCACCATCATTAGGCCAGATGATGATTTGCGGCACTGAACGGCAGAGCGTCATAAGAAATTCAGCTACCCTCTAACAACATCAGATTCAGAAGATACCCGCACCAAAGTCTCTCCCACGAAACTTCGGGCCTGAGGGAGCCGGTCCAACATACTGACCCAAAGGGAACTTGAATGGAATAACCCGCCTATTAACAGACGACTGAGGCGGCCAAACTTAAGTAGCTTGGGATGAGTCTCCGCTACAATCAGTCGCCTGTGGAGTACGGATAGTCCGCTGTTCGCCTACCAGGCCAGGGAGCTGCGGGTGGAGCATGCGTTGTCTGAAGGAAGCTCCACCACACCCTCATAACGGAGCTTCACCGTACGCAATACACGCTGCTTCTTCCTCGCAAGGCTACAATCACATGTCGACCAGAAGAACCGAAGTTGTCCCCGCAAGGTATCGCCGAAGACTTCCGGAAAGTGCCCAATAAACTGAACCAACGCTAAGGAGACATCCAGTGGGTTTACATGCATACAGCTGACAGGAGTCATAAGTTATACATAACACCAAGGTAGGACTCCAGGCGGCCGGAATGCAATACAGAATCCGGATCGGCAAAAGTTTGAGACGCGACGTCCCAACGACAACTCGAAATACGTGAGTGCAGCAGCGCTGGACTTCAGGTTACCGAGGCTCGTTAACGAGTGAGCTTGCTAAATTTTGGGTAGAGATGGATGAACGAGCTTAGCCCGTTGATCGCGCGCATCTGATGCGCTGATCATGCTCCTAACCGTAATGTGCCAGTTGACTGCTGTTGCCTGAAGATACTGTTCTGGATACGGTGCGAAGATTAGCAGGCTATGGTTGAGCATGCTTCCCAGGGAATTGAACAGTGCAGCTTCTTGCTACCATACGTGGATAATCATGATGAAAGACCGTGATGATAAGCTTGAAACTTACGTTCGACCTCTTGACTCCTCTCAGGCTACGGCTACTTTTCACCAGCAGTTTTGCATCTTATGTGCTTCGGTCAAGCTCTGGAGTGGGGATGATTTCTGCAGGGGATACAGCTCCGCCAAGCCTTTCTAAATGGCTTCAATAGCGGCCTCCTGGACTTTGGGGGAACGTTCTGTAAATAACGGGTGGCAAAGTGGTCATGAGGAACCCAACATCACCAATCTTGGCGAAGTGGCTACCACCGTGACAAGTTTACAGACGTATTATGTTGCTCCTAACAGTCATGAGCTTGATCCGAATCAGCAACTCTAGTCCGGCCATGAGACCAATGCAGGAGAGAATATAAAACCAAAGTTCTGATGCGTGGAGTTGCGCCCTAGCCAAGCCCTCCCTTGATCCTTCAGTACAGATTAACTACAGATCTGACTACAATGACTGTCTTGGGAGACTTTGGCCATACGCAAGATACCGTTAAAGCTGCTGTCTCTAATGGCATTCCACCACCCAGTTTCGAGATGCCGGTTTGTTCTTTTAGGACATACATTCCACTGGCAGCTAATGTTGATCCGAAAAGCTGCCCGACAGTCCAGAAATCATCACAGCAAACCTCCTAAAGCTTGTCGGACAAACGCCAAACCCGTAAGTCCAGCGAGCTATCATACGGAAATATCGCTAAGCGCCGCCCTATAGACGACTCAAGTTCATCTACCAAGTTCTTGTCAAACACATACATGCTTTCGTCAAGGAGACAAAGTCTGCTCTGTTCCCCGCGAATGACACTCGTTATTGACGAATCATGCAGCCTCTCCACCGACGAATGGATGGCAGCCATTGAGTTCCTGACTCGCACGGGACAGACCTGCACGCCTTTGCGTCAAGAAATGATTCTGCTTTCCGATGTGCTGGGTGTATCTGCACTAGTCGATAGTCTCAATAACCCTGTGGCAGGAGGTGCCACGGAGAACAGCGTCTTGGGCCCATTCTATACAGATGATGCCGAGGACGGTGAGTGCTCTGTATCAGTGCCGACCCATCATCTGACCCGGACCCTGACAGTCGACATGGGCGAGTCCATCGCCTCGGAAGGCAAAGGAGATTATATGTATGTCGAGGGTCGGATCTTGACAACAGAAGGAAAACCGGTACCAAATGCCACCATCGAGACCTGGGAAACAGATCACAACGGTATGGATGGCCCTGGACCATAGCTTTATTGGATATTCACCTTCCCTAGGATTCTACGATACCCAGTACGCTGACCGGTCGCACCCTGACTGCCGCGGGCGGCTGCATACCGGGGAGGACGGAAGCTTTGGATATCGCGCTGTCGTGCCATGCGCGTACCCAATCCCAGGCGACGTAAGTGCAGTGGGAGTTGGTGTTATCTCCTCCTTGCTGACCTTGTACTGGAGGGACCTGTCGGCGAGCTATTGTTGTCAATGGGCCGTCATAATATGCGCCCTAACCATCTGCACATGATGGTCGAAGCACCAGGGTTCCACAAGCTTGTTACCGCGTTCTATCCTGATGGTTGTGACTACCTAAGAAGTGACGCTGTTTTCGGAGTCAAGAAATCACTCGTGGTGGTACGTACTGCAGTGCATGACGAGATTATGGGGCTGAGCTGATGCTTCTTTGTCGGATATAGAACATGGAACAAGTGGACGATGACACAGAAGCTCGCAAACGCGGGTTCCCACGAGGAGGCTCTTTCAAGCTTTTGAAACACGATATCATCTTGCTTACGGAGGAGCAGTCGAACGCTATCCGGCAACAGGTCATTGGCGAAATAGAGGAGTTATATACTCCTATCAAGAAAGCTTGAACTTCTTCACAGCGTCATCCACGAATCGCATTTGGATTCACGGGAGGAGCCCTCTTGGCCAACGCTATCAGGATGCTATTGACAGTCACAACCTAGTGGCTACTAGTAACACACTGAAGTATTTCCCAATTGTATCAGTACATACCAAGAGTATCATATCTTGAGCTTATCGCGGATCGATATACCAAATTAAGGGCTTGATGACAGATTCCGTCGACACGTCCTGCTGTCAATCAGTTTTGATTCCTTCGTCACTGTACCCGGTGCAATGTAAGTACCGGAAAAGTCAGAGATACGTACTCGTGACAAGTCCTTGTTTACTGTCATGCTTCTACTAGTAAAAGAGCTCATCCAGGTAGACAAGTGGAGGGTAGGCAAGCCAATCCCCTTCATTCTCAGGCTTGCACTCTTCATCCATGGCTGGCGATGATTAAGTATTCCCAATCAACCCTACCAGGCTCACCTAGTTCTCTTGCCAGTAATTGCTACCCACTATGACGCGAGAAGGAGTGGGCTAGAACCCAAACGCACTAAAACAATGATCGACTTATCTCGAAGAGATTCGAAGTGCTGATGATGGTGGCTTCGGTATCAAGATCTCTTCTCGTTTGTCCATCCTATTCTGAAACATTGTCATATTATCTTAACAGGGATAGCCCTTTGTGGACTGGCTGGTATACAATGAACAAGTACAACAATCACATCGCAGGGCTCGGCCACTCGTTTAGACCCGTCGACAGAGCTTCACACGCGCGTTAGTTGGTGTGATGGTGACACCAGTCGTCCATTTCAACATTGTGGCTTCCTGCTCTTTACGAGACAGCGAGGCAAGATCGTCAGGCACGAGGACCTGGTATCGGCGCACGACGTTCGCAAGAATACAAATGCTTTCTGTGATCGCGAATCGCTGTCCAATGCAAGACCTTGCACCGCCCGAGAAGGGTAGGACTGCGAAAGAAAAGTGAGTCTGAGAGGTCAAAAGATCGGGGCAGTCAGTATCATTCTTACATGCGTTTCGTGGCCACCGGTAGGACCCCTTGTCGATGAATCGTTCGGGCTTGAAATCTTCAACGTCTTCTCCCCAATACAAAGCTGCAATCATCCAAAAGGAGTCAGCATTTCTCTTCAGAGAAACGGCTGAAGATATACTCGCGGTTCATATGTAAAGCCCATATGTCCATGATGACGACGCTTCCGGCTGGGATAGCTACCGAAAACTTTTCACCTTCAACCGTGGGGTCTTGCGTAGATCCAGGGGTGAAGTAGGTGGCGGGTAAAATGGTATCATTGCGAACGTCCTTGGCTAAGCGTGGCTCCGAAGGGTATAGGCGAAGAGTTTCGCGAAAGAATGCAGTAGTATATGCCTGTAAAAAATTTGAGCGAAATCTACGTCGAGCGAATTGCAGCACTCTAACCAGCTTTGAGAAGTCCTCCTTGTATGTCTACCGAGGTGCTCGAGTCAGCTGATAGGAATACTCAACGAAAACAGCTCACAGTTGGTAGTTCTGTGGTAGGTAAGTCTCCGGGCCATATACTGGTGGCCTCCTCATAGAGCTTCTGCTGAGCTTCTGGGTAAAGCGCTAACAGGGCGAAAGCAAAACTGAGGGTATGGGCAGAGGTCTCTTTCCTTTAATATCAGCATGTGAACAACGCCTTAGACCAACAGGGGTCACGAACCATGTCCAGCAAGAAGGAAGGTCTGAAGGGGATGGTGAGTGATGAAGGAAACAAATATTAAGAAAATACTCACGAATATATTCGACAAAAGCTCTCCATCAGTAAGTCTCTTGTAATCTCCGTCCTGACTCATGTTAGCCTCGACGAGATTCCTTAACAAGGCTGCGTCAGATGCGCTAGGAGGCTTTCCAGACGCAATGTCAGCACGCGCGGAGGCGACAAGATCCATCATGTGGCGCTGAAGATCCTCAAAAGAGTGCTGGGTCAACAGTACACGAGACGACAAATAGGGTACTTTGATGAAAGACGAGAGGGTGCTGAACCAGTTCGGGGTCAGAATTCTGAAAATGACGTTGTCGACCGAATTCATCACTGCGGACCGGAATGTGAGACTACAACCGGGAGGTGGCTCCACGGACAAATCAGCAGTCCATGACACCCGTCTCCCAAAACCTGCAGACGATATCACTAGCAGTGTCGCCTGGAGCAAATTTAGAAGCCACAGTCTATGAATGAGTTCACTGTCGCACCTGAGCCATGGGAGATACGAGATCAACAGTGAGGTCTTTGGTTCTATTTGTGGAAGCTTGGAGATCAAGTTGCTCGAACCATTCATTTACGATACGCAAGGTCTCTGTCCAAACTAGCGCAACATTTGCCTAGGATATTCTTCAATTCGCAGCTGAGAACCAGGCAGGCCGATCAAAACTTACCTCGCTGAAGGCAGGCATGGCAACTGCACGATGACGCTTCCAGTCTGTAGTTTCCGTGCTGACGAGATTTGGACCATAGAAGTTCAGTGCCTCGTACTAAGCGGTTGATCACTATTAGCAGAGGTACAGCTGAGGAAACAAGAGCCCTACAGCGGCAACATCCTTTTGGAAGGTGTGTCGATCCGAGGTAATGATCTTCAGGGCCTCTGCGTCTGCAACCCAAAAGTATTGCTGGGCCGTCAGGAATCTTATTGATGCAAAAACCGTGCTGCCAAATTCCTTATAGACTAAAATTTATTGTACAACCATTATGAGCTGGCACGGAAAGGGTATCACCTGGTAAGGACGTACAAGTGAGTTTCCCACCATAATACCCTATGCTACCTGGCCTAGGGAAGAACGGGGCCAACACGAGAGCCAGAGAGTGGAATGGGTCGATCCATAAGAGCCTTCGTCCAGGGTATTTACTGCAAGGAAGGTCAGTCCTTCTTGCTCCTTTTAACACTGGACGCGCCACACGTGTGCGACTGTTGGGTTAGGTGTTCTGAGTCTGCACATACTTGATATGTGAAAAGGCCTTTCGTAGCGCTAGCGTTTTGCCTAAGGCAATCTTGAGAACGACCAGCGCGATGCCAGTAATCGCCCAGTGGTCTCTTATCGCAGATGAGAAGGCGTCCATGGGTGTAACTATTTGAAAAAAAAAACACGCTGGGATCGAAGCCGGTACATGCTGCCATTAATATTGTTGGAACATCAGACGGAGTCTATATGTTGGCCCGATCTGACGTCGAGTCTCTGACTCTGGCATTTTGTGGGCAACGCTTACGAGACTTCCGATCAGCGTTGATGACTCCACGAATGAAAGTCCAGGAGGCTTCAACTTCCTTTGTTTCCTTGACACTCGGTAGGATTATGCAAGTGTTAATCGCTCAGCATGACACCTTTGATTCCTATGCCTGTGGCCCCAGTGACCCAGTCGCCGTGCTCCGCGCGATTTTTTGCTTGGGAGAAAGAACGAGTGACGTGAGAAGATTGGCGTTGGGCTCGAGCTCTGGGGACTCTTGCAGAGACCCGGACCAGTCCAGACTCTCGAGCTGCGAAACTCTCACCGGATCATCACCACTAATTACCTCGTGTCCGACGCGATATTGATTTTGACCGGGCCCGCAGGGATGCTGGGCTGCTGAGGTATCGAATTTTTGGGGTTCTGGTTCAAGTTAGTGGTTCACGAGAAGACACGAGGGCTTTGCGGCATTGAGCGCAAGTGGCGTCTGCCATTGATTAGCAACTCGGAATCTCGGAGTAGGGTTATCGGAGCAAGATCTCTTACGGCCCACCGCAGTTGCAGTGAAAGCTCATCTTCAGCCTCCTGCCCGCAAGCTCAACATGGACCTCAATGGCACAGCGCGATGACTTCAGAAAGTAATCGATAAGTAACTCTAAAGAATGACTGGAACACCAAGTATGTAGTGCTATGGTATGAACAATATATCTACCCTCCACTTTACACCATTTCAGCATTGAAACCCACAACACAACTCACTTGAAGTAAATGGCGAGCATGATCTGTCGATCCGCACTTGGCATTCACAATAGGTGGTGCTTGCGGCCACATCTCGCTCTAAGGGTTGCTGCCCTTGTCGGCCTGACTACATGTCCGCAAAGGGACGCCTCGGGGAGCGAAGCACTGGTGAAAGACTCGGACGCCTAAAGCACTCTCGTCTGCTTATGTCCTTCATCATCATCGAAGGAAAGGAAGTCTGCGCCTTGCTTGGCCGCTCCGTACGCTTCGATATCAGAACTTTCTTGCGCTTCGGTGAAGGTTTCCATCTGTCAGACAGACGTCAATACCAGGCCCAAAATTTAATCCAGAAAGCATGCACCTCTACATGGATACTTGTTGGTTGCCTCATATGTACAGCTCGCGAACCAGTGGGGCTCTTGAAGGCGATTCCCGATTGTTGACCGGATGAGTTGCTGGGGCACAGTTAGATACCAGCAGGACAGAATCGAACAAGGCCACTCGCAATACTTCCGGGCTACCCATTTGGTAATTGTAAAGCCTGCGGACCACACGCGAGGCCACGATCTACGACAAAATACAAGATATGATCAGCTGCACTCAGCAGGAAAGACGGTAACAACTGACCGTCGATGCAATAGCCGCAGGGACGTTGAATATGATGCTCATGATAGCATTCAGATTCATGATCATGAAGATCGTGGCTATGAGATTTGCCAAAAACCTGACAAGTTCCATGTTAACAAGACCAACCAGCAGCTCCCGACGTTGTACTTACGCAATGAAGAAATACACCAATCCATCGGCGAAGATCATCCGGACAAGTTTGCTTTGTGTGCCATTGGTACCAGTACGGCGCGGAGTCCAGGCCAGTCTGTACGCAGAAAGGCAAAGCACAACAAAGTCGAAGCACATGGAGTAGATGAAAGTTGCAGCGAGGACTGTCGTGTTACTCTTGATGATCGCACAGCCGACACCAGGGATCCATGTTGCAGTCAAAAGTACACCTATAGCCAAGTTCGCAACGTCATTTTGGGGTATGAGTGGATTACTGACCTTGCAGAATAAGTGACCAGTGACCGAGCACAATGAGCACCACGACACCAATTATCCACTTGTTCTGAGACCATATTGCAATGCTGTCGGTGGTTTCATTAGCTGGGTAGGGATTTCGTAACTGTTCGTACTCACGTGCGAAGTGAAAGGTTGATGCTGGCCAACCCGACCGCGGCGTCACCAGCAAGCTTTTTAGAAGTTAGTTGCCCCATCAGGAGTTTGGTGCGAGGGAGGACCACTAACCTGGTTAAAGGCGTACAGAGCCTGGCAGTTGACCTCACTACAAGTCAACTCCGTAGTAAAAAAAACGTCGCTCAGAAATTAAGCAACAACTTGGCTTACGATGGTGTGTCGAGGGCGATCAAACTGTAACCCGGCTTAGCTATGTCAAGGACTTCGAAACAGGGTAAGTACTCACATTCCGATCATCGCGAACAGTAACAAATATCGCCCGGCAAAGTAGAAGCTCTGTGATTGGCTGTCAACACCGACATGTATATTTTTGTCGCTGCTAGACCGACTCACCAAAGGCCAGCGGAACGCCTTCTTTCCAGTGAGTATCGCCCAGTCGAAGTCAAGGGAGATCACAAACTCCCATCTAATATCCCATCAGTCAAAGATACCCAACTGACGTATAAGTGATTCGAAGTCTTACACATAAAGACCCATCAAGGCATGCATGAGTTTGATGAAGATCACTATTGGGTTGGTTAAAACATTGCATCGCAAGCAAGTATAGCATACTCACGGGAGTCTGTCTCGACCTCAGCCGGTGACTGCCAGTCGGGCATATTGATCTACTGCGAATTGCACAGGATGTGTATGGGCTTCGAAATGGGTAACCAGACCGCCGCTGAAGAGGGTAAAAGCTGAGGAGAGCAGGGGGATGATGTGCCTTGAAAAAAGAGAGGATGATATTTAATAGATCGTCGCCTCACCTCATAACGGCGTCTTCCAGGCCATCCACTTTACTTGCCATGTGTATCCCTGAGGCCTGAGGGCGGCTTGGTAAACGGTAAACACAGCGAATGAGGAACGAGCGCCTACAAAGAAGCCAAACGCGGCAAACAACGTGTCATTGTCAGGTGCAGAAATAGCCGACCTCCTGAACGTCCAACAAGGCACGCCGGAATCAAATCATGGTAAGTACCCAGTTACTCGATGTGAGGAACAGAATGCTGCCAGGACAGACTCAGCACTCACGACACGGTCACTGGCTTGGACACCCCATGGGTAGCACCTGTTGCGCATCAAAGTTCGCAAGTTCTTGGCAGTGAGCCTGCTCATTGTACTCGGGCGAACACCTGTACTTAGAAGAATTCTTGCTTTTTTTACGACCCTGGTCCGTTGACCGGCAGAGGTTATCGTACTTGAAGCTTCCGAAGAGGCATACTACTATGTTCTGTCGGCAGAAATTTTCGTGCTCCATTGGTACCCTGCTCCCTTTGCGTTTTATACGCGCGTAGCCCACATAAGACAGCTCAATGAAGAGAGTATCTCAGTATTATCGGATTTTGCCTTTGGCAATACCATTAGTTGAGCTTCTCATGAAGCAGACCATACAACCATTCCAGCATGATTTGCGGCCCATTCATGCAGTTTTCCTGTGCGCGCCGGAGCCGCCTCGCGATCTCCCTTATCACGATGTGCGGCGTCCTCAACCGATCAGAAACAAAGTAACACTTACACGAGGTACTGTAATTACATAACGAACAAGGAGAGGTACTGATCTTCGTTGATTATCAACTCGATATCCCTGGGGTTGTGAGGGCAACCCGTTACCCCACGTCTTGTTTTCCATGGCTAAGACCAGAATACCATCAAGAACAATCATAGTGTTTCACAGGGCTGCCAAAGTCTGCGAGCGGGCGAGCTGATGCGCAGGGTTTCAAGCACTTGGTCGACCGCGTTTTTGGGAGGTTGCTGTTGCGACCAATTTTAATTTTTCGGAATCGACCGCGACTGCGATTCGACATATCTTTGCACAGGTCGAGCCTGACAAAATTACTAGGCATTGATGACCTGCGTATTGAATTGGCAAGTCGGTCTTTGTTCGCGACAAGCAACACATTGAAAGAGCACCAAAGACCGATCATACCTATTGGTACCGTGACCACCAACCATGTGGAGGCACCTCGTCGGGATTTGAGGGTTAGGGATGCACAGGGGCTGATTGCGTCTTTACGAGATATGAAGTTCTGTAGACCTGAGTGTTTAGGCTTTGAATCGGAAGGGGTGACGTTGAATTTCTCAGGCCAGTAATCTTGATGATACTCCATCTTGTTCTTCGCGATGCGATCATCGCAACCCAAGCTGCTGAACCGCCGACCAATAGTCACCAGTCGGTTCTGGAGGGTTTCGGGGACTGGTGTCAGAAGAAAGACGAACCAAACCGGTAGATGCCTTCGTCGGGTCGAAAGTGGTAGTTCGTAGCTCTCGGCGTTTGTCTTTCGCTCGATGAGCCAAACAAATGCTAGCAGCAAAGAGCCGAAGAGCGAGGCACGGAGATCCCCCCTACGCCGAGTTTACGAACCTCGAAAATCGAGCCAACCACTGGGTCCCAAAACTAGGTCCGGTCTCAAGGTTGCGCGAAAGCGTATGAAAAGTGCCGAGCTGAGGTATGGAGAGTTTGCGAGACCACCTAATTACTTTTTGCTAACTTGGTATGTTTGCACAACGTACCTTGGTTAGCCCGGTGGGGCAATCATTCCTGTGGACTTGTTCATGAAAAGCATCCGCTCAACTTCAAGGGTACATACAAGCAAATTCCCTTTCCTCCAACGACAAGAGCTGTCGCCCGCAGGTATTCCGGTGCCACTCGTATCGGTCATGTTCAGGCTTCCAGTTTCAAGAGCAGAAGCTCGATACTCGAGACGTTGTAGCGGAACGAAGATCGGACAAGTCAAAAAACTTGCAAGTTTGCTTCCACTTTTCACTCTCCGCACGTGCACTGGACCCGTTAATTCGGGAACTCGGAGCTTGCCAAAAACCCTAGAAATTTTCACGAAGACGCTGCAGGAGCAGCAACAGCGCTCGCCGCTCGGTGGACATGCAGAAATTTGTAATATTAGGCTTAGTCGTAATACCTTCATCCTTACTCGTCATGCGGCTCCGCTGAATAACTTTCGGTGATTAACAGAGGACCACAGTTATCATTATTAATGCTTCAAGAACTTAGAAGCTGAATCGAATTCGAAGAGCACGAACCGCTTCAAGTTGGCCAGCAGCTGGGTGCCGCTATGATTCACGTCCAATCACGCCCGGCGGCGGTGTGCGGTTTGGAAGATTGGCCTGCCTGTAGGACCCCAAGCATTTGAAGCAAGAAGCTGCCGCATCTCCCAACTGAGTGATAAACCACCTGACAGTCTGCGCTATCCACACGGCCCACTAGTATCACATAGAGAGAGTGGTGTTGGTCTAAACAGCGATCAGTTGTTCGGTCTCCATGCCTTTCTTTCTTCTAAATGGGGCTTTTATTTTAATTTTAAGCCAGCCAGACACGAGACCCCAGATTATTGGAACTTCCGACATCAAAGGCAAAAGATCAAGGCAAGGCACCCCAGAAGTCTTCTTCAAGTTGGCTCGGTATGTCGACCGCGCAAACAGGTCGTGGTTTTCAAGGCGCTCCTCGATCTTGCAAGCCACTCATACATATCATCATCGCGCCCCGTGATTCTTCAAGAAACAGATCGCGACAACGTCGCACGACACAAACTATGTGCCGAGCATAAGGCCTTAAGGTTCCTTGTGGCTCCACTCAATGTGACATCTATTTTCGTGTTCAAGAAGACCTGTTGCGATTTTCACACGCGGTAGGGTTTGGAAAGCTGTACGTTATCTATGATGAATTTATTCAGTTCCGAGTCCATGTAATGGCATGCAAGCACCTTCTAAACTCCATCACCGAAGGCTGGAAGATCCCGCGAGGGTTCTTTGCGCATGTCTTTAAAAGAGAGGTAGTTGCGCCCTAGTTGATAGGTCCCTACAGCGTGCCCGTTGTCTTTCCCCTTTCGTTCAGCTGCCCTTGAAAACAAACGACGACGATGGTTGACTGGAACTCCCCCGCAGAAGTAGCGGCTGACGGCGGTTAGTGATGACGGTTTTGGACTAAGTTTGACGTCTAGTACTGACGGAAGTGTCATGGGCAGTCGCTTTCAATAATTTTATGCACGCTTTGCTTGGCCTTTACATGTAAAGGATCCGTTGCTCGAGATGTACGGTACTAACAAATAGCACAGATGGGAGTTTGTGACCTCATTGGAGTTTGACTGGCAGTTTATCTCTGGGAAGAAGCGCTTCCGATGGCCCTTGGTAAAGTGCTGCTTATTACGATAAGTAGCTGCTGATCAATCGTTGTCCACAGATATTCTACTTTGCCGGTCGTTACTGTCTACTATTTGCTCTTATTGGCATGTAAGTCCCCCCGCGGTATCCAGCGTTTCAAGGTATTTAATTGCGGGCAACGCTCAGCGCCGTCGCGCTCAATGTCAGGACTGAAGTAAATTGTCAAGCCCTCTATACCTTCAACCAAGTCTTTGGTAATGCTTCGATTGGGCTAGCAAGCATAAATCTCTCCCTTCGAACGTGAGTTCCTTCATATAGCAGTCTCTGCGATTAAACCACAGCTTCATCAGAATGGCGGTGTGGTCTCAGAACAGGTACATTGTGGGTTTCCTCATCCTCGTCATTCTTGTTCACTGGTCGTTCCTATTGCATGGTAAGTGACTCGGGAAAGCGACATCCCATTCCCTCCTGAATCACTTGGTTATCCTAGGGATTCTCCTAAAGGCTGCCTGGATTGACGGTACTTGTGTCATCACATACACGAACAACCAGATCCTCGCCATTAGCTTCATATATTCTATGATCTTCGACTTTACCGTCCTCTGCCTTACGGGCTGGAAGTTGGCGTTCCCCGCTAGCGGTCGCTCGAAGCTTATCAAGCTCATCTTCGGCGATGGGCTGATCTACTTTCTCATCGCGTAAGTTCGCATATTTGTCGCGCCTATATGCGCTGGTATAGGGGGAAACTGATGTCTCCGCCTGTTAGTTTTTTGTCGAACATGCTTGCAACGGTAAATAGAATAAATCCCTCATTGTTATGTAGACTATATGCTTATGCATTGACAGATCTTCATGCTGCTCAACCTCAACGCAGTCATGTCTATCATTGCAAATGTCCCCGCCGCGATCGCTTCTACTGTAAGCAGAGAATTTTCCTTTTCTTCGCCAAATAGCTGATCGCTCCCACGGATCAGATCGTTGCGTGCCGAGTAGTTCGGAGACTGACAAACTTTACGACTGGAGCCCCCGAACTTTTCACGTGTGTACTCATCCGGCGAATATATCTGGAAACGTTTCATGTTTCTGATACTGTTATGACCTTGAAATAGGACTACAGGTGGGTCGACGCTTGCATTCCGAAGCAACGCTACTGCATCCGCACGGCGCATCTCTGTCAAGAAAGGGGAGAGCGTTCATATCCAGGCATGCCCCTTTCTCTCGATATATATAGGTTAGATTGAACTGACATGACGCGCGCTTTCTTGCCCAGATGGATGCCCTCGCAAGCCCTTCGGAGCGCTCAGTTGCGGAGTACGATGCCACAGGCAAAATCATCAGAGGCGACGAGCTCGACCCCGAGGCCCAGGTCATCAATGATGAGTTCAAAAGACCCCCCTACTAGATTCGCCTGCCCTCTCTTATGTCTCGCACCCTCCCTTCTCCCCCCACCTTCCGTACCTCGAACGAGACCTAAAAGCATCACGCACGCAGTATGCTCCGACCATTTTCTTGCTCCCTCTCACTTTCCTTGCATCTCGCATCAACAGTATCACCGTCAGAACAACGAAGGACAACACACTGTCACCCATACAATTACAATTCCCAGCCTCACCCTCGTTTTATAATTGATATCAGTGTCAGTGCTCCGCTGGCGCTTGACCTGTGCAATGATATACAAAGGGTCCTGTCGAGCGCCTCTCGGACGGACCGTAATACCCAAATCTTGCCTCGTCTCGTTGTACTGCGGTTGTTACCCCGATGATCCTACATATTCGCATGCCAGCAGGTTTGGCGCGTACTGTCGAATTATTTTGAGCTTGCGACGAGAGCGGAGAATTCGAAGCTGATTTTCAAAATAGAGAAGAAAATATTGTACCATCAGTACATTATAAAGTGTATAAGCAGACTCATTCTTGCCTCAGTGCCGATCGCCATGGGGTTCTGACGGCTTTCTTCAGTCCTTATTGCCTGCAAAGTCGCATCCCCATCGGCTGAGCATATATGTGGGTGAATTCACATAGTTTTTGAGAACAAGGGCAATTTGTGAGCTCACGACAATGAGCCTCGAACGCCAATGTGGTGCCGGCGGTGGGGGGCTTATCAAGGTCAGCACTTTCTTTCAACTGCCTTCTGCTACTGTTGCAAGTCGAGGGCAACTGCAAGTCGAGGGCTACTAGGAGAGAAACGGGTGTAGTACCACACTGGATTGGCCTGCCGACGCATTCGCCAGTCTTCACATCCCAAATCCGTGCCGTCTTATCCAGCGATCCGGAGGCAAGAAATCGACAGCCAGGGAAGAAATCAACTGACATGCATGACCCAACCGCTGTGCGCTTCAAGCGAATACTTGATTCCTCATGTCGATGCATCCCACGCGATCACTTTGTTGTCTTCTCCTCCACCCTCGATATACCTACCGTCCTTCGAAACAGCCATCTTCCGCACCGAGCCAGAGTGCCCCTGTAGTGGCCCACCGATCTGTGATCTATCTTTGAGGATCCAGATTCTTAGGAGGCTGTCCCGCACCACCCACTCATCATTTGGGGAAAATGCAACGCTGGTGGCCCAACTTCTGTGGCCCTGGAAGGTTTTCACTGGAAGGATGATGTCGGAATCGACGGTCGGGGGAGATGCCATTTTGATATGGAACAGCAACGACGGATAGAGGAGGTAGCCGACGAAGAGATGGTTGCAAGTAGAGCAACAGGGGCTTGAAGAGCTCACTCCCTCAGGTGCTTGAGATGTGCGTCGTGGTGGGCTCGTGTCACAAGAGAATCCCATAACTCAAACGCCATGCTGTCGCACGAGCGTTTGTTGCCTCACCTTCCAGTGTGTCGGCACTATGTACGCTCGGGCCAATGGGAGAGCCAACGTTAGAAAGAGATTGATATGACGTCTCCCAGTAGTGATCCTCGTCATCAAAACTCCCGACCAAATCGAAACCGCCCATCTTTCACCAACCCGTTCCCTTTCAGCCCATTCCACCACTCTTTTGCCTTCACCATGACCCGGTCCTGCGTCTGAAGTCTCTCTACACTCAGCCACATCCCGTCTGCACATTTCACGAGCATCGATTTCGTCTGAGGCGAATACTGCGCTGTACCTGGACCGTCATCTTCCACATTTGATCCAGAAATTGTGGGGTGCATTTCGTATGGGAGGACGCGCAGGCCTGCGAGTGTAACAGCGCGCCCGTCAGGAAGGCCCGCTGGGACTGACAGTGCGCGTTGATGTCCAATTGCGCGTTCTAGTCGTGCGATTGTGGAGGCTGACTGGGTCGTGAACGTGATCGTTGAGTCGTTGGCGCTGATCGCCGGGGCATGAGGGGTTGATGGAGTGAGAGGACCTTGAGATATGCGGTTTGCCTGGTCATGTAGATTTTGGCGGTCAGTCATGGATGGAGCAGGGGGGCTGGGACGCAACTTACCGTCCCAGAAAGCATATCTCGAAGGACTTGCACCAACAGCTTTCCACCGCTCTCAGCGAGCTTGGCTTGCATCTCAAGGAACGTCGCGTCTTCGGGTACGCTCTATTTAAGCCATGCAACAGTTAGCAAAGTTCGGACTCAACTTCCACGACCCGAAGAGGCAGAATACAAGCTTACCATTCGCTCGACACCCCAAATACCGCCCGCGTCGACGACCTTGCCCTCCTTCCTCTTCACCTCACCCATTTCAATCACGCACACCCCTGTCTCTGGTTCGCCCGCCATGAGTACGCGCTGTATCGGTGCGGGCCCTCGATATGCGGGGAGCAGGCTAGGGTGAACGTTCAACCGCTGGGTGCTGGGGAAGAGGCGGAGAATTGGTGCGGGAAGGATGCGTCCGAAGGAGGCAGTTATGAGGAGATGAGATGGTGCGGGGGAGAAAGTTGGTTCAGAGCCGTTGGAAGGTTGTTGAGAGGTAAAAGGAGGTGGGGGCTATGGGGGACGCGCGTAGTTTTTGAAGCCAAACGAATACGTTAGCGTATCAAAAGCACTCACGAGCCAATGTTTGAAGGCTGTCTTCTCCTTCGGGATGGTGTGTACAGGTACACCAAGAGATCCGGCTAATGTCTTCAGCGGTGCTGCGCGTGGATGCAAACGTGCGGGAGGGAGTGAAGGGAGATATCGTTCAGCGGGCCAGAAAACAAACTCAGAGCCTTACGGACGTACATATATCTAGTCGCGAGCCCCTTCGGCCTGTCTTGACGTCAGGATTCGTAGTGATATGCAAGTCGTTCCAGACATCTGTTCAAGGAGAGAGGAGTCAGCTTCAACGCGCGCTGGGCCTCGAGGTCAAGTTTCTCAATCCAAATAGACCGGTCCACTTCGTGGCCCCAGTATTTATAGAGCTCTATCCACCTCATCCAGATTCATGCACCCTCGCGTCATTTCCATGACCCCGAAGTTCGGTCTCACGTCCGACTACACGAAACGAAAGCGCAATTCTTCCAAGACTACTCACCCTTTGCTCTATGTACCTCGCTGAATACCGCGCACGAAAACGCGTCGCGTCCACAGAATAGGATCGTGAACGGCTCTCGAGTGGGTTTTGACAGAGAAGACGAGAATAACGCGTTTGCACTGGTGTCACTTCGACTACATGATGTCCTGAAGCCTCTCTTCCGGATGTATCGGGATGATCGCGAACTTGAGGTTCTGAATGACCTGTTGTATTCTGTCGTGGGGCTGCCAAACCGCTTCAAATCATTCTTCGACGCGTCAAAATATTGCAGTGTTCGAAATGATGCACCACCCTGGCTTACCACCAGGTTTGTGCGTCGGACTCCCTGTGAAAGTGGTGTGCGTTGAACGAGGTGTAGGAGCATGGGAGACGTGTGCGTAAAGCTGGTGCACCCTGCCTACACCAAATAATATAGTAACCGAGCAGCATCAACTTTCAACACTCTTTCAACGTATAACATGACCACTGCTTGAGCTCTATTACCCTTGAAGCTTGCAGCTTGAAGGCCTACTTTGAAAACTCTTCGTTTTGGTGGTAGCAGTCGCATGGGCGGTCCAACAAGCGCAGGTCCAGGGAGAACGCTCAGTGAAGTTCAGCTGCAGCCTTCACAGTGCTCTCTACACGTCAAATAATGCATGCCGGCTTGTAACATGACGTCTTCTTGCACAAGACCACTGACAGCTTCTCGGGACATCCGTGACTATGCATCCTCTGCCTCTGGGGAATCTATGTAACCCGTCGTCGCGATGTGCCTTGGTCGGGCCAACCTCTCTGGACACCCACCAAAGGCCATTGGGATGATATCGGAGGCTTCTCAGCTTTGGAACCTTCCAACGTGCGTGCTGCGTTATTTACATCGCACTAGGCCCCAGTATCTCCCTTCTTGTGTCTCTTCTCTCCATCGGCGATTGCCTGTCACATCTTCTAGGCCCCTGTCTCGTTAACTCGCTTCCTCGTACCTGCTAGTACGCCCTTCCCAAACAGTCCGGAAAGACTTTCCATTACGTTCTCTCGGCAATTTCCTCGCTCGTCCGTTAGCATACCACCGTCACGGGGACGTGTTCGGACTTGGCACATGTTTACCATCAGACGGGAAGTTGTCAACTTGAATTGAAAACTGATTCATGTATGATCATCGATCCGCACGTGTCTCTCAGGCTCTCATCCATCTCTTCCTGAACAGTCCACGGATCTAAAGCGAAGACTTTTCCAGATGCCTTCCTGTACCCCAAATCGCCTGGTCTTGACAGCTTGCATTGGGCCTGTCATCTCCCCAGTCTTCCCTCCAAGCCTCTCTTTACGTCCCGGCTTCAAGTTTATTGTCGAGATTTTGTGGCTTCCATTCTCTCCATCCGATCTAGTTCGGGTACATACACCTATGGACAGTTAAAACTGGGCTATAGGTACTACTCTTAGAACCAACGAACCTGCTCCACGCACCACTCCCAATACCATTGTCTGACTCGTGGCCACCAATGCCTGTTCCTCATATCCCTCAAGATCTCCAAGAGGGAGTCAGCGTCGTCGTCCAGACGAAGTACGGCCCGCTGAAGGGTGGTCGAA
Source organism: Hydnomerulius pinastri MD-312 (assembly GCA_000827185.1). Classification (NCBI taxonomy): domain Eukaryota; kingdom Fungi; phylum Basidiomycota; class Agaricomycetes; order Boletales; genus Leucogyrophana; species Leucogyrophana pinastri. Next base: position 316,903 of record KN839857.1, on the reverse strand, counting down.
CCAATAACGGCGCAGCCGTATTCCTTGGTACATCGGACGGTCTCTGAGATTGTGCAACGTCTTCTGATCGTGTTACCCTGCGATGGGTTATCTAGAGGTTCCGTACGGTTTACCACCCGTCCGTTTCCAGGACCCTCAGCCACTACCTGAAGGGTACCGCTACGAGGACAAAGACTATATCTATGAAACTAAACGTGATTGAATCGTGTTCTAATCCTCGTCCCGCGGCTGACTGGGGTCGTACCTTCAGACTGTTTCCAGCCTGCTAACAACGGACAAGGAGCAGGTGCGTTCGCCCTTTTGTAATACTGACACTTGGTGAAAGTCTAAATGTTGATGATGTCCCGTTAGGCTATCCCCCGGAAGATCTGAAAGGGTTTGGTGACCCATCTGAGGACCCGTAAGGATATGATCTCCCTTCTAGGCTTGTAAATCCATCGATTGACATTCCATGCTTCAGTCTCTTCTTAAACATCGCTTCCCCATCTTCATTTAATCGTGATTCAAAGTTTCCCGTCAAAGTCTATCTTCATGGCGGGTGAGTCACTCCGTCTGCCCGTTGCCCGCTGACTGACGGTGACACCATCGCATATGCTTCGTGTTACTCGTGCTGATCTGAATAGGTTTTTACAGTTTGGGTCTCCGCATGACTTGAATAGTCAAGCCCAATACGTATCCCAAGAACGCTCAGAGGTCTGGGTGAACCTAGGGTACCGTCTCTCGGTTCTAGGATTTCTGGCATGCGATGAGCCTAGAGTCGATGGAAACTTTGGGTTCAAGGACCAGTGGCTTGGACTGCTGTGGGTGCAGGAGAATATCAGGATGTTTGGTGGTGAGGATCCACGAGATTTTTATTGATGGGAAGCGGCATGGGTGCTTACTGCAGTTAACCAGGGGACCCGGATAATGTACAGGTTACGGGGTTGTCTGCAGGTGCGCCCCCAGCTCCTGGGTGACCCACCTAGTACCTACTTACTATGTTGCGGAAAGGTGGCCACTCTGTTCATCAAATCTTGCATCACGTCTCGCGCCTTCCATCTGGCCAGATGTCCCCGATCAGGTCCGCCAGATTGGAATCAAATGCGATGGTGTAAGTATCTTTCTCCCTCATGTGAACTCCACTCATCTCAAAGCTCCGAAATTTGTATAGCACGACCCCAAAGACCCCAGCCGAACTACGTCCTCAATTCGAGGCTGTATGCAACGCGTTAGGTCTAGACCCCAAGTCTCCCAACATTCTCGAAACACTCCGAGACCCCATCAGAGTCCCCCCAGAAGCTCTCATGCACGTCATCGAGACCGACGCCGTAGGCATCTACAACGGGACCTTCCGCGGCTGCCTCGATGGCTCCTGGATGTCCACCACCCCCGACCCAATGACCTGGCAGCGCACCGGCCACCTCGGCCGCCTCCTTCGCGAAAAAGGCGTCAAGAGCGTCATCGCAGGCGACGTCTCGGAAGAATGGTACCTATACTCCATCGCCCACCCTATCAACGGCCCGGAGGACATCGTTCCCAACCTCCTACGGTACTACTCACAATCCATCGTTGATGGTCTGACGTCGATGTACCCGACCCTCCCGGACACGGCGACGCCTGAGGAAGCGGCGAGGCTGTTTGGAGAGATTTTGAGCGATGGACAGGTGCATTTGCCGGCGAGGTTGCTTATGAGGGATCTGCAGGCGGTCGATTTCCCGGTCCTTAGATACGAGATGCGCTGGACGCCGGAACAGCTTCGGCCTAAAGGTACGTTCTGTTCGTCCAGACTTACGCCGAAGGCTCGGATGCTGAGATACGGGATCAACTAAACAGGATATGTGACGCACGCCACTGATCGCTGTCTCTGGACAGTAAGAGTTCATAGCTTGAACCTGCCTCAGAAAGAAAAGGCCTTGGAATGGCTTGATGTAATTGACAGAGAGGTCGAGATTCTCGAACGCGAGGGGCAGTCGTCAAAGCCCCTCGAGGTAGCGCTGACGCTGAAGGAGGACCAAACTATCGATTGGGCGGAAGATGCGCGGTGGGCTCAGCTCATGAATATTGCTAGCATTCTGCCCGGTGAAAGTACGTATCCTCTGACGTCTGAGTTGCTACATCTCAACTCTGCGTTAGATTGAATGGGCCTATGAAACTGGTAGCTCATTCAGAGACTGGAAGAAGCATCTTAGGGTTTCCAAGGGGGGTCATTCATCTGAAGAAATTTTTCGTCAATGTAAAGCTACTTACTTGATTGGAGTATGTGCTCGAGAGTGCTTCCTGCCTGCCAGATCATGATGAGTCTCTACTCAGTGCAAGAGAGGTGCTTGGTAACATTGCTCAACGCTAAGAGCCTCAATGCACCCGCCGCTCGCGTCACTTCACAGGGATTAGCGTCCAGTCTCGTAGGAAGTCATCCGCATTATATTTATACAAGCCCCAACAGCATTACGTTAACCTTTAGGGGGCCAGAGAGCGGCCAGGTAGTGTATACTCCTACATCGTCCAAGTCCGTCTCCCCCTCCACGACCCGCTTCGCTCCTCCTCGTCGGTACCAAACCACAATCTAAAAAACAACGCCAAGCCTCCATCACCGACAACCACCGCCAAAGCAAAAAAAGTACGCATCAGCATCAGCCTGCTTAAATAAACACAGGCTTTATAACCTACCTCGTCCAAATCCCCTCCGCCCCCATTCATACACCCCAAGGTCCTCGGGGTTACACCCAATGCTGATTAAATTATGGAAAAGCCCCTCTGCGAAGAACGCGATGGATGCGCAGAATATGGTGGCGGTGAATGTTGGGTAGGTGTATGTGTTCACTGTGTAGTATCGTCGTGGGGAGAAAAGTGTCAGCAGTGTGTCAATAGATGAAGGGGGGAGGGGAGGACAAGTAGCAAGCCGGAGTAAAGATAAGACTCGAAGCAAAACCCACCGAAGAAGGCATGATACGCCGCCCTACACCAGTGCACAGACCAATTAAAGCTCTGCGCTGTACACCCGAGGTGGTGATATAGCTCGGAGTCCCTCTGCGACAACCCGACGTACGCGCGCGCGAAGGCGTAGGAGAGCCACCAGGGTAAGAGAAGGAGGAAGAAGCGGAGGGTCGGGTGAACCGTGACCGTGCCAGCGGAAATAAGCAGTGATGGGGAGAAAGAGAGGAGGGAGAGGAAGAAGGGAGTAAGCGTTAGAATGATGAACAAGAGGGCGGATGGGAACTTGAAGGTGGATCGGGGCTGCGAGGGCATCTTTGGCTGGAGGATGCGATGTGACGGAGTGACTGGGAGAACCCAATGTTGAAGGTGATCTTGCATGTTTAGGGGCTTCGATTTTAGCTCAACGAGACGGTGGTGGTGTTCACAGCCACCGAAGTAAACAAGAATTCGATACCTGGAGCCTCTTCACCACAGCAGATCCGTATTTACTTTAACACCCGCCAGATCGAACGGCGGTGAGGGGACCCGGCTTCATCGTCACTGCCTACATTAGCAGGAGTGAGCAGCCATGTTCATACCGTACTAACATTACAGAGCAAACAACTTGAAAGTGGAGGAACCTATGATAAAATTTACCAGCCTACATCATCCCATTCTGTAACCGTTCCTCCCTCCGCCCCTCCCCCTCCTCAGCACTAAACCACATCCTAACCAACGCCGCGAAGCCTCCATCACGCACCGACCCCCAAAAAAGGTACACCTCAGCGTAAGCATGAAATATCGTAACCACACGAAACCTACCTCGTCCAAAACTTCTCCGCGCTCGTTCGTACATACCCAGGTCTTCTGGACTCGTGCAGCCGATGGTAATGATACTGTGAAATACCCCTTCTGCGAAGAAGGCGATGGCAGGACAGAATACCGTGGTGATAAATGTTTGTTGGGTATACATATTCACTACATACCAGCGCAAAAAATATCATTATCAATGGATGCCAAAGGCGGATGGAGGGAGGGGGAGGAGGGACACAGTAACCAAAGTCACAAAACTCGTGGACCCACCGAAAAAAGCATAATAACCTGCCCGGGTCCAGTGTACAACCCAGTTAAAACACTGTGCCGCACACCCAAACGGATGATATAGCTCCGAATTCTGCCGTGACAGCCTGGTATATACGCGCGCGAACGTATAGGAGAGCCACCAGGGTGCAAAGATGAGGAAGAAACTTTGGATTGGGTGGGTGTGGACCTTGCAGGCGAGCTCGGGGGAAAAGGCGATGAGGGAAAGGAGGAAGGGGATGCTTGTGAGGGATATGAAAAGTATGGAGGAAAGAAAGCTGGGGTGGGATTGCATTTGGTTTGCTTGAAGGATGTGACGGTGAAGTCACTGGGGAGAACTTTTCTTGAAGGGCGATTCTGCGTGCTTAGGGGCTTCGATTTCAGCTTAACTTGGTCGGCGCTGACCAAGCACTGCCACAAAGCTGCTTCTCCAGCTGTCCTATCACGGTACTCGAGAGATCTCCGCCAGACCACTGTAGGTCCATACATACCGACCAAAGTCAGTCAATCATCCATCGAAGTCGTTTATGCTTTCATTAATATCGTACCACGCGAGATACACACAATCAGGTGTTATATCAGTACATCGAATAAGTTCGAGCCCTTCCGCCACGACGCGGAGAGCTCGCAGAAACAAGGGACAGAGGATTAGTTCGGTAAGAAGGAGGTGGTGGGGTGAATATCGGATAACAGGGGGTATGATCGTGCACTTCAAGGAATATACCTAAAGTTCGGTGCCTACAAAATCAAAGGTGGTGTCGTTAGCACATGTCCATCTCTCCCCCTCGTTCCCGGGCAACAAATTGCAGGATATCCCCCCACCCTACCCAACACAAACCAACCAACACTCCACAGAACAAAACAGAACGAAAAACTCGAAGAATCAGACGTGGTACCCACCTTGTCAGCCAGCTCACTCGTATCAACCGGCGCATCCGGCACAGGTCGTCCATACTCCCTATCCCTCCTCGCATTATCCCATTTGTACGAAAAGTAAAGGACGAGGGCGCAGATTGTTGCGAAGGCTTCGAGGCCGCATGTTATTGCGAAGCCACGGCTATCCCAAAGCGTGTTAGGTTGGTGTAACTACGGAGGGAGGGGAGAAGAGAAAGGGAGAAAAGGGACTTACATATACCTAGGCCCATCGGTCGCTGGGTATATGTGTGACCCTAGTACGGACCCACATTGGCCAATAGCCATGAACATCGGGATCCCAGTGGCCTTTTTCGTCTCCGAGCCAAGATTGTGCGCATCTGTAACATTCCCTCTATCAGCATGTGTTCCAACCCCAAACACAAAACCAAGGGACACTCACACCATGCAATGATAACTCCAATAGCAGTGTACGTCCCACTAGTAATGCAAAACACCGCGAAATACCGGACGTGCATGTTATGCGGTACAAGTAGCACCAGTAGATATCCGATTGTGCCTAGGGCACAGGAGGCGGCGATGGCGAGGCCGCGGGATTGAAGGCGGTCGGTGGCGTAGGCAGTTAGGCAGAGAACAATGGCGGCAACTGCGTAGGGGGGAACGGTGAGGAGTTGGGCGAGGGCGTTTGCTAGGGGCGAGGTGTCAGTCCCAGCGAATCATTCGGCAAAATGCGTGCAAGGGTGGATGGGGAAGGGTGGAAGAGGAGGTAGAAGAACGAGGCGAAAACGGGACGCTCACTATACCCAAACGTCTGGATGATGGTCGGCAAGAACGCAGAGATACTTGCGAGGGCACAGTTCACCCCGAAATAGATCATGCCGCCTGTGATGACGCGCCAGTCGGTGAGAGCGGCGATGATGTGGTCTGTGCATCCCTCGTCAGCCTATCCAATCCCTGCTCGTCTCCAATCCCAACGGAGGGAGGAAAGGAAGAGATAAGGGAAGGAAGAAGACATACCTTTCCTAATAACAGCCCCAGTATCAGCTTTTGTCCCTCTCGACCCCCTCTCAAGCGCAATCTCGCGTTCTCTCTCTGTAAAGAACCTCGTCGACTCCGGCCGATTGGGAAGACCGAAGAATGTTAAGATTCCGAGGAGGATTGCTGGGATGCCCTGGGTACCCGCATTTGCATGTCAGCTTTGCCCCAAAGAACACGATTCCAGGAAGGATAGCAAACCACCAAACACAACCAAAAAGACGCACCTCAATCAAAAATAAAATCTTCCAATCCTTCTCCCCTCCAACAGCCCCAGCCGTCGTCAACGCCGGCCCAAAATGGATGTTTTGAACCCCAAACGCGATGAGCCCCCCGAATGCACCTGCGACGGCTGCGAAGCCAAACCAGTAGCCCATGCGGAGGCCGAGTTCAGTCTTTGTGTAGAAGAAGGCTGGAATGCGCGAGTGGGTGGGGTCGAAGGAGTAGAAACTAGAGTGAGCGAAAAAGTAGAGCCAAGGACGAGGAAATGGAGGACGTACAGTAATAAAGCGGGATAGCAGGCCCAAACCCTGCTTCGAACACCCCCAATCCAATACGTGCGACCATGAGCCCCGCAAAGTTGAACGCGGAGGCCATGAGGACTGAGCAGATACCCCAGCCGACAGCTGTTCCTGCCATCCAGTAGGAAGGGGGGAAGAGCTTGGAGATCACGGTTGCTGGAATTTGACAGAGGATCTGGGGTGGCGAGTTGAGATGCGTGGGTGGGGGAGAGGAACAAAGACACTCACGTATGAAAAGAAGAATGCGGAGTTGACCCAATCAAAGAGGACTCCCGTCGGGTCACCCCCGAGGGTTTCTTGAGGGAGACCTTGTAGACGTGCATTTCCGAGGTTAGTTCGGTCGAGATCTGTCGGTGCAAGATCAATCGGGAATCATGTAAAGTGAGCGAGCGAGCGAGGTGGAGATGGAGGAAATTGGGCGCGATGAGCACGTTATCGGATCGTATCACGAATCATGGATCCACGCAACGCATAGCGAGGAAACGGTGACTTGCAATCCAACATCTTCCCCCAGGAACCCCATAAGAACGCATGGAAAGTGACACTCACAGGCAAAGAGATAGAGCAGGCATGTGATCGGTAGGATCCGTCTGTCAAGTTTTCTGACGAGAGCCTTTTCCTCCTCGGGTGTCGCTGTTGAGTGAGGTGCCGGTGCCGAAGAAGGAGCGGGAGAGACTTTTTGGTCGATGTATTTTTCTTCGTCTGACATCGTAGGATGTGGAGGTGGAGGTAGTGGAGGAAGGAAGGAAGTCCGGGTTGATGCGGGTGGAGAGAGGCCCAGGTAGATAAAGAAAGACGCTTACGAACAGAGGTCTTCAGGAAGGCCCAAGGACAGGAAGCTTGCTGCTGAATGTAATTCGATGGGAGCGCAAGAAGAGACGTTCCATCTCTGCGGTCATATTTCAAGGAGATGTTTGGATGTTAGGGAGCCGATCAGGAACAACAAACTCGCGAAACAGCTGCGAGGCTAAGCGCGTGTACGTTGTCAATTGGCAAACGCCATCTGCTGTCAAGCTCATTTGTTAGCGTTTTGCCCCGCAACTGCAGGTAAATTTAGACCCATGATGGCTTAGACGGTCATGTGGATGACACCCGACAGCAAGACCGCTGCACCGCCCACAGTAAGTAATTACTAGTACCTCAGGCTGGCAGTATTTTGACACCCTCAAGTCAAAAAGATGAATCTCTTGCCAGTACTTTGTTCTGGAAGTGCGATCACACGAACATTGGAACAAGTGCGGCGGATCACCGGTGCGGGGGTGGCGATGTACTCCAGCACGGCGGACTCCCACACTCCGAGTACTCAATGGAACGTTGCGCTCGATATTGGCGACGTCATTCGTGAGCAACGCGTCGCCGTTGAGTTTGAGCAGCGGGGCCCGCCACCGGGCAACGTTCGGCGAGCTCGACTCCGATCTTGATCCACGTTACAGCACCGCTCAAGCTTCCCAGCAGGTGGAAGGAACACGCAACTGCACGTTCTGCCCACGTTCTCCCCCGCGATCACCGGTTCCGGGTGTGCCATACCCCGGGGCTCCGCTTCAGCTGTCTCTGCTGTCACGTCCCCCTGTCCCTCTTGGCGCTCCGACAGTACAGTAGACTGGCCTGATTCCAACGAGTCTTTCACAACCTCTGGCCCCTCCTCTTCCTAAGGCCTTCCGGTCAACGGGCGCCAGAGGACTCAAGTACACGAAGCAGCCTCGAGCTACCTCCAGACCCTTGTCCCGTACCTCTGCCATCCACAACATATCCCATCTAGTCCTGATCTTCAGAAACCAAGATACGGTCGCGACCCGCCAAAACCGGACACTTACTACCGAAACCTTCACTTGGAAGAAGAAATCAGCTGGTGACACCCAGTTCGGTGCGAAGATCATGATTAAATCACCCCCAGTGAATTACAATTGCGGAAACCTCTATGCAGGAGACGCGTGTCGAGCAAAAGCGGGTGGGCGTAAAAGTCAGTCATGATCGCAGCTTGAAGAAGCCTCTCATTGACAATTTGTTTCACAGCCCGCGAGGGTTCATCAGACCAATCCTTGATGGGTGATAGGTTGGAGGGCCTTGTTGAATAAGTGGAGTATGTTCTCCTTATCTTTGCGCCTACTTTGCTCTGTCGTCGAAGCTTTACCCTGGGCGGACCATCCATGGGGAGTTCCAAGGTTCAAGAATAGTACAGCTCTTCCGCTTCGTTCCTGAAGGCTTAACGCTCTCGAGAACTCAGCATACAGACCTGATTCATTGGGTCAAACGCCAGAGCTGCCGATGAGATGATGATAACGACCTAAGCATATCCTAGAGATGGCTCTCCCCCCGCACCACAGGAAGAGGTGCCCATTGGCCCCTCCACCGATGCTGGTGTGCTGAAGACTCTAGTTCTCGTTACAACCTTCGGCCACACTCTGTTATTACGTCTGTCACAGTAAGTACATATGCGCGAAAGAATGATACGGGATCATGCGAGCACACATGCATGCACATCCTTATGAGACCACCGTGCCCACCCATGCACTCTACCGCTTCAAAAAAAGACCACTGCTTTGCGCCACAGACCCTCATTTGGATCCAAAGCGCTCGGTAAGCAACACTCGCATTAACTTGGTATGTAAGGTAAGTACAACATAGAACTGAACAGACAAATGCTTCTTCTCGCCTGAGGGAGTCATTGAAAGGAATGGTAAGTACTGCTGTATTCCATCTAAAACGACACCGCCTGAATCAATCTCATCCTCAGGGGAACTCGTAGACATCCAAACTTACCCCTGTCTCTCCAGAGTCCTCTCAAACAGCAATCGAAGGACTCCCTTGCACACCCACTCCGACGCCCCCACTTACAGGCCCTACGTTCCCCTTCACCCCACCTCCAACACTCCCGACCCCACTCCCCGACGGTCCGTTATTGGCCGCACTCTGTAAATACGTCCCCTTCCCCTGCGCGCCCCCATACACTGTCCCACTCCCCAACCCCCCCGGGATAACCCCAGTAACGCTCCCCAGCTCGCTGAGAGTCCCGTTTCCGGACGTTCCGCCTGCGTCAGAAGCCCCGTGAAGGATCCCGGACGCGGAGAGGTCGTTGGTGCCCGAGAGGGGCCCGGCGGCGAGCGTGGAGGAGGAGGAAGTCAGGCCGGCGACTGTCCCGCTTATGTTGAGACCGGGGATTTTGAGGGGGGCTGTTGCGCGGGGGAAGTTACCGCTGAGAGAGGGTTGGGAAACGGAGGTGGGATCTTCGAGGTGAGGTGGGAGGGGGCTTGGGTCCCTGTCCTCGAGATCGATGAAGGAATTGAGATCGTCTGGGGTCTTGGTGACCATGCTAGATTCGAGGGCTGGGGTGCTAGCATCGTTCGCGTTGGAGGGAGTGATGACGGGTATCGAGGATGCCACGAGGGCCAGGGCGAGAGATGTGAGCGCAATGAGACGCATCTTTGTCCACAGTAAACGAAACGAGCGAAAAACGAATGTGAGGTTCAAATGGACGCGAGGATCAGCCTGAGCACGAGAGAGTTGCGAAGAAAAACTTCGTCGCGACACTTATGTTTATGTCCCCGCTTACGGACGCTCTGTTATTCGGTTCATACGCGAAAGGCGGAACCGACCGCGTTCGTTGTAAACATCCTGCCGGATTTAACATATGAATGCTTCTGTTGGCGTCAGTACTGTTGTCACTCTTCACCCAAGATGGTGAGGCCGGGGGTCGACACGGTCTGGTGAGCGTATGCGGTCTCGAAGCGCGTCTCGGCACAGGGCCATGGCATCGGAGCAAATTTGGTGGTATGTTCGCGCTCTCCCTCAAATTGAAGGTTTGATCGGGTGCCTATATGCCAGTGAAAAAAAGTCAGTCGCTAGTAAGCTAGTTTGACCTCTCTGATAAACCAGTAGTAGTCCGTATCTCAGACAAAGATAGGCGTGCGCTTATGGCACTAGGTGCGGGCTCATTTGCCCCTATTTGGGATCATGCAAGCCAAAGATTGAAAGATCGTTCCATCAAGTGACTCCGTTGACAGTGGTCTCGCAGTTTAGACAAAAGTATTTTGCATTGTGTAGGAGTACCAGTAAGTAGGGGTATGTATGATATCAAGAGCGAAGTTTATCACGCAGACAAGGCTGATTTCACCACCGTACCAGGCATACATCAACGACAATCACGAGCCATCCAAACAGCTGTTTTATAGGCCTATCATTCAAGATCGCATCAGAATCTCGTTGTCAGACGAAAAAAAAATATGAAAGCAGCTTACTTCGATCAAGGACGTCTAACGGGATACCGAAGGGCTTCCGCTAGCAGCCCCGCTAGCCACGCCGCTGAACGGGCCCGCAGCACCGGTGACCTCTCCACTAGTGAGCCCCTCCACACTTCCGGAACCACCGCTCGCAGTGTTCGTGAGACCAGTGGCATCACCGCCAGCTGTTCCTTTAGCAGCCCCGGAGGCGCCAGCGAGTGTGCCTGTTAGGCTACCCACCCCGCTGGCGGCCCCTTGTCCAGATGTCCCGGATGGAGTCGACGCTCCGCTGAGAACACCTGTTACCGAACCAGCACCAGCTCCGGAGGATGGACCTCCAGATCCACTGAGCAACCCAGAGGGTGTACCGCTCAAGGTACCTGCTTGGACAGGGATTTCACTAGCCGCGGAACGGGGGGGTGCTTGGCCCTTGCCGACGGACTGAGCAGTGCCAGTGAGAGATCCGGAGGCTGGGGTGCTGCTTCCGAAACTGCCTACACCTGACCCAGCTCCGGTGCCGGAGATGACGCCAGAAAGGCCATTAGCAGCTCCTGCTCCTGAGCCGGTGGCAGATCCAGAGGTGGAGCCTCCTAGCTGAGGGGGGACTTCGGGGGTTCCCGCTTCTTTGGTGGCAGCGGAGACGACCTTGCCAGTGAGACCACTCAGGCTGGCAGGTGTGGCGACCTCGTTTGTGTTGGGAGAGGTGATGGGCATCGAGGATGCCATGAGGGCGAGGGTGAGCGATGTGAGGGCGAAGAGACGCATGTTGGTGAATGTAAAGAAAAGAGCGTTGGTGTTGGTGTTGATCTGAGACGAACGAAGGTGAGGATGAGCACAAGAAAGTGCGATGAGCTCTACGGTCGGACTGCATCCCTCCTTAAAAGCATAACGTTATTCGGCTCGGACGTATACGCCAGAAAAGAAGACATCTTCACGAGTTCAAGAGATGTTTGGACGTTGATGAGCGATGTCATAGAAATTAGTTCTTGTCCAACACGGCGTTATTACCGACATCAGGTGGTGCTTCGCTAACTTTAATGGAAGAGCAAAATTGTACAGACGTGCTCTTTTTGGGTTCAGATCGAGGGCTGTGAGCGATACGCTAAGTCCTCACAGGGTACCTAAGGGTACCCACGGGATGCGTTGACATGCATGATCATCTCGCTCTTGGTCACCAGGATAGTCTGTTTCCCCGAAGAAGTCTGATGGGCGTGAGTTTGATCATGGTCACTGGGAGTAAGTACGTTATCTTGGAGAAACATATCAATCGGTTATTGCACGATCATCTTCTAGCATGACATATAGACGCTTGGAAACAAATAAAAAGGTTTTGTTTGGTTCGCAGCTTCTAAAAGTACAGTGACCGGTCCAGCTGGAGTTCAGTACTCAGTTTTGGAGGTGCGTCATTCGAAGGCACTGAGCTACTTACAAAGATGCAGATGCGTCTAAAGTCGACATATTCCAAGTCCGAGTCGCAACGGTCATCCTCGTCGTGCCGATGTCAGAATCCTGGTTAGAGTGATGGGTGATATGAAGTCCTTCTTCCGCCGCGTTATCTGCCTGTTAGCCCGTCAAAGTTCTTGCTGAAGAACTCGACAAGATGAAAGGGTTGGTTCTGTGAACATTCCGGGCCATCTAATGGGATCAAGCTTCGCTGTCAGTACTGTCATCAGATACGTTGAACAAACAAATGTCTTGATCACGGCTGCCGTCCATGTTTGGAGGGAAGTTTGTTTGAGCTTGGGATCAGTGATGGAAAA
>KN839857.1:284592-295500 GCA_000827185.1 Hydnomerulius pinastri MD-312 | reverse complement strand
GATAAGCGGTTCACACCTTCATCTCCCTCTACTTTTCTTCCACTTTATTGCCCCTTTGCTCATCTGACTCTACCGGATTCTTTCTTATTTTCTCAAGCTGAAGAGCTCGGAGCTTTCTTTTTCTCGTGTCCGTCTCGCTTGTACTGAAGTCGACATCGAGCATTGAGACCCGGGTTGCCCACTAAACACTCCTGCCAGGGTCGATTCGATCTACTTAGCTCGAGAAATTTACATGCGGTGCAATTATTGACAGGGTTGGGGCGGTGGTCACTAAGAGAGAGTCCTGGCATAATGACACCTTGGGAAGTGCTAACGACGTCGCACCGACTCGAATGGCCTGCAAGGGTGTTGTTCCATCTCTGAGCTAGGATCGCTACAGCAGCGGGACTACGTTCAAGTACTGGCAAGATAGCTGGCAGACCTCTTCCAATCGCGTAAGTGCAGCTGCCAGAAGGGCCCGGTGACTGCATCTGCAGCCAACGTCCACCCGCACCCGCGCCGCGTTCTCCTCCTTCCACACTCTCGGCCCGTCGGTCCGAGGGACCATTTCCCCGACTTTGAGTATGCCATCGATATAAATACAGGGGTACTGGCACGGGGACAGTCCACGGACGACCGTTATACCACTTCACCGCCTGCAGATTCACCTTCGTCTTCTGCTTTTCACTGATCATACCAAATCGGAAAACCGCTAGGAGGTATCTCGTCTGAGAACCACGATGTCCCGCAAGATCACGCACTTTGAAACGCACGGTATGTCCGGTGTTGTCCTGAGTGCACGCCCGCTAACGAACTGCGATCGCTGCAATGGGTAGATGTTCGTTTTCCAACATCACTGTCCGGTGATGGGACGGACGCAATGTGAGTCTCTCCTCGGATTTGCTCGTTTCGGGCCTGGGTTGACCCAACCATTTCCTTAGGAACACAGAATGTGACTACTCCTCTGCCTACGTCTCTATCTATACCGATGGCGAGTCCCCATTCGTCGGACACGGCATGACGTTTACAATTGGTCGAGGAAACGAAATCGTGAGTCCCGCTACCTCCGACAATGCTATCGGGCACCTTCCGCTGAGACTGATCATAATGTTTATAGGTCTGCCAAGCAATTGCATCTCTTGCGAACAGACTCATTGGAAAGGATCCTGAAGAACTCTTCAAGAGTATGGGAAAGACCTGGGACTGGATGTGCTCTGATCCCCAGCTGCGATGGTGAGGGTTTCATCTCAATTCATATGTGCTTTTCGCATCTTCGGGCATTCGGTCCATACCCGTCCCATGAGTGCCATTCCGAGAGGTGCATCTCTCCATAGGCCACTGTCTTCCCGTTGATGATGGCCAACGGTGAAATGCGCCTTGAGGAAGGAGACAATTGAGAGAATGGGGGGCTCGCCCTTTCTGCTATTCACGTTTGCTTTGCAATCTGTTGTTTTGTTTCATCACCTTTAACCCCTGCATAGTCAGAGCTAACACTCCCCACCGTTAGGATTGGTCCCGAAAAGGGTGTCATTCATATCGCTGCCGGTGCTGTCAACAATGCGCTCTGGGACATGTTTGCTCGTGCACGGGGAAAGCCTCTGTGGAAGCTTGTTGTGGACATGACTCCTGTAAGAACCGTTTCTGCGATAATCAATGGAACATAGAAACTCACGAACGTCTTTCTTACGTAGGAGGAATTGGTCGATGCTGCTGCGTTCCGCTACATCACAGACGCGATTACACGCGAAGAGGCACTTGCAATGCTCAAGGCGAAGGAGGCTGGCAAGAAAGAGCGTGAGGCTACCGTCAAGGAACTTGGGTACGCGGCTCAGCTAGAACAAGACCCATAGCACCCCTTAACTCGTATTTCTGCAGGTACCCTGCCTACGTCACATCTGCTGGCTGGCTCGGTATGATCCTCCATCTGTCATATGCCAAAATTCGCTAACCGCTTTGACATACAGGCTACTCCGACGAGAAAGTTGCGCGACTCACGAAAGAAGCCGTCGCCGCCGGTTTCAACCATTTCAAGATGAAAGTCGGGGCTGATGTAGCTTCTGATCTTCGCCGCGGATTGATCATCCGCTCTATCATCGATGACCCGCAGTACCTCCCTCCCGGGTCGAAAGGCCGTGACCCAAATAGCCCGGAGCTGAAGGGCAAGAACGCAGGCCCGACGGGAGCCGTGCTCATGATTGATGCCAACCAGGTGTGGGATGTCCCCCAGGCGATCGAGTATGTGAAGAGTCTCGAGGCTATCAAGCCCTGGTGAGTATTATATGTTCCCGACTCCAGTCAATGGGCAACATATACTGATGTGTGACTCAGGTTCATCGAGGAGCCAACTGCTCCGGATGATATTCTCGGTCACGCCGCGATCCGAAAGGCATTGAAGCCTCACGGTATTGGCGTTGCGACGGGCGAGCACGCTCACAATCGCATGGTCTTCAAACAACTCTTGCAAGCAGAAGCAATCGACGTATGTCAGATCGACTCATGTCGCTTGGCGGGCGTCAGTGAGGTTCTGAGTGTGTTGCTTATGGCTGCCAAGTACGCACATTGCTTTTTAAAGATTTGCGAGTCGCTAAGTCCCGCCCCGATAGGTTCAACATCCCAGTATGCCCACACGCCGGAGGTGTTGGCCTTTGCGAATATGTTATCCACTTGAGGTAAGTCTTTTCCCTGGGCCTTATACAATTGCGATTTCTCACGTCACTGTTATAGCTTGATCGACTATATCGCCGTCTCGGGAACGATGGAGCGCAATGTGCTTGAGTTCGTGGACCATCTCCACGAGCACTTCCTCTACCCCTGCTCCATCAACTCCAAAGGCCGCTACAACGTACCTTCAAACTCCGCTGAGGGCTACAGGTTCGTCTCCTGTTCCACTTCCCCGCACTGCTATGATGGAAATTGATATCACCCGCAGTATCGAGATGCACAAGCAAAGCATCGCCGAGTACGAGTGGCCAAATGGCTCATACTGGGTTTCGGCGAAGGGCAGCAAATAAGATATGTGGAAGGCCGCAAAGTGAATTATGTATCATTATTTTCAGGGCCTGCTCAGGACCCTCGTTGTGGGAGAACCAGTCGCTGCTATGTATTTAGAACGCATGACCCTATAAACATCAAAGATGACCATTCAAAAGAAGTCATCCTTGGTCCCATTGCATCTGAACTCGACATGTGCAGCTCAAAGTGTCTGTATGCTGACTCCTTTTTCCATCCTCCAGCCTGGTCTGTGGCGAAGCAGAGTGCGCAGGGGAAAGATGAAAATACGATTTGGTTTATTTACGAGGCTTAGAGCCTGAGTGTGGGCACCTCGATCGGCAAACTTTATAAGTACACGATGCGAACTGCCAGGCCTGGAGTTCAGTCTAACTCGAACTTCCAAAGCTTGCAAGTTGGGAAGTGTTAGCTATGTATTTAAGGGGGATCTACTAACTTTGGAACAAGCAGAGCGGCGTTTGACTTTGTGCCAGCCAGGGGCCAAGAAGGTATGGGCCATCAATGTAATGAGACTCATTGACGACCGCGAATAAGCGCGTGGAAAGGAAGCTTGGTTGAGCTTGTCAAAATCGTTGCGTTGGAGCATTCGTGAATTAGATATGTATCGTCAGACAACGTACTTAGCAATTACCACAACAAGGTAAATCGCGAGCATTCAGAAACAGAAGTATGTCGCAAACGAACCGAACAACCAGCCTCAGCTCGTGTGCATGGATATAGGGCGACCGGGAAAAGAAAGGACTATAACAGAGTAGGAGAATACAGAGACGAAGCAAGAAAGCACGATACACGTTAGATGTGTTCCTATGACCGGAGTCGGACCATCTCAGCTCCGCAAGAGTACGAGCGTTAGATGGTTTGGTAACTCCCTAAGACATTGCATCAGTCAGCGCCTTGTGGTCTTAGGGTTCATCAAAATGTACGCACATATCCGGGCCTGCCAATCACCACTCCCGGTGGCTAGTATACTCCCCGCGGGGCTCAGATCTATTGATATTACTGGGCCAAGAGTTTCAGAATCACGGACATGATCCGACTGTCCTTAACTTACCAGAGTTCTTGTGTCCTTGAAGCATACATTGCACAGTCGCTGAGTGTGAGTCCCAGAACTGTACACCACGGTCCTTGGACCCTGATACAACCCATTGCCCATCATGCGATACGGCAACAGATAACACGTAGTCCTATAGATCACGAGATCAGCTACTCATGCATACCACAAACAGGAGGCTGACGCACCGTATGCCCCATGAAGTTCATTGTGCACTGACTAGCTTTCTCCACCTCCTTCTTTCCATTGGCGGCAGCATCCTTACGCTTTGCCCCTCCGTTAACCAATCCGCTCACGTCCCAGTACTTCAGCGTCTTGTCCAAGCTGCCGCTCACCAAACCCTTGCCACCAGGGGTGAAGGCAACACTATACACGCTGTCCCTGTGCCCCCGTAGTCGCTCGATTAGCATACCGCTTGCGACGTCCCAGATACGGACAACTGTATCGAGACTGCCTGCAGCAACAAGCTGCCCGTTGGGAGATATAGCAACTGATGTTACACCTGCATCGCTATCCATCGAGTCAGGGTCATTGATAGTGAGAACTTTGGAGGTGCCCTCGACCATGTCCCAGATTCGGGCAGTTTTGTCGCCCGAACCCGAGACGATGAGCCGGCCGTCCAATGAAAAGTCCAGAGAATAGATTTCTTGTTGGTGACCATCGAAGACATTGCGAATACGCTTCTTGGCGATGTCCCAAATCTACAGAAAAGACGTTCAGAGAGAGGCAGCTTCGCTGATAATAGCAACGAACTCTGATTTGCTTATCTTCAGCGCCTGTCGCGAGATATTTGCCGTCAGGGCTGAAACAGACGCTGCGAATATACAAGTCTCCAGCTTTTCCGGCAGTCTCGTCAGCGAGGACGCTAGAAGTACAAAAGGTGACTACGCTGTCGTCCAAGCCGTAACGGAGTACGCACCATGTCTTTGCGCCAGTCTTGGTGTCGTAAATTTGAGCCGTACGGTTACATCCAGTCGCAAGGAACTTCCCGTCTGCGGAGAATCGCACGCAACATACGACACTTGTATACAGAATAAGCTACCCTAGTGCCTTATCTGCCAGATCACATCATCAACTTACCTCTCATGCATGAGCGTATGCACCAGTGCCACGTCAAGCACTCGCTTCACTTTGGGATTGAAGACCGCAAACCAATCACTGCCCTCTTTCTTCAATTCTGGTGGGACGTTGTGTGGATCGAGGTCGTCTGGAAACTGACCCCCGTTTGGGGTACTGCTGACGGGGGCTAATGAAGTCGAAGCAGAAGACGACTGTTCAGCAGGGCCAGCGGGGGGTGGATTGCCTGGACCAGGTGGGTATGGCGCGTGGGCCGACGGGTGCGGTGGTAGCCCAGGTCCCTGGAAAGTAGGGGGGGCACCTGGTGCCGGCAGTTTCGGCGTCGGCCCAGGGCCAAGAGATGGACTATAATGATCTGTCGCAGATAGAGGGGGAGAAAAGGGAGCGCGATATCCGTGAGGGGGAGAAGAACGCGCGGAACTTGAAGAGAAAGGTTTACCTGGACGGTCATTCTTCATTCGCTCAGTCTTGATGCGCTTTGGGTCCCGACTGACTTCCCCGGGACGCTCACGCTCCCGATCGCGCTGTTCCCGATCGCGGAGTTCCCGATCCCTATCTCTTATTTCCCGTTCCCGTTCACGTTCGCGATCGGCGCGTTCACGGTCTTTTTCCCGTTCTCGTTCACGCTCGCGGTCACGGCTATAATAAGGATCGTTGTACGAGCCGGGACCAGTGGTGGGCTGGACTCCGGGTACAGTCGGTGGTGGCGCAGGTGGACCAGCTGGTCCGATTGATCCTGGTCCGACTGTTGGGTGGGGTGGTGCACCAGCAGGGATACCTTGACGTGCGGCGTGCAATTCTGCTCGCAATCGCGACAGCTCTTCTTCGTATTGTTGGCGAATTTTTCCATGCTGAGACTCAAGCTCATATAACGATTGGCGGATGATATTCAGTTCATTGATTTGTGATGTGACTAGGTGTACAGTATAGTAGTGAGTTTGGTGACAAAAGCTTCCGAGTATTATGAAAGCTCCACACCTTTAGATTCATACTCATCTCGCTGATTCCTCAAAAGACCCAAGTCGGATGTGAGAACGTCAAATTCTTGACGGATGGTATCGAAGGCCTCGTTCAGCCTAGCATGCGTATGCTGGCTTGGCCCCTGTGCTGGGGGTCCAGTAGGCTGAAGACTCCTGTGCTGGTGAAGATTGGCCATATCAGATCCAACGAATCAACTATGCAAATAACATAAGAAATTATAATCCAATCGAGCCCGAAATTTTGCTCTTGGTTAAGCGCGTGGCAAGAGGGCCATATTGACCTCTGAACTCGGCACTCGCTCGATGTATTGAATATCACAGAACTTGTGCGGGGACGACAATTTCTGAGAAGAAAAAGAGACTCACATTGTATATTGTGGAGGACATGAAGGAGGTTGGGAACGCCGGGGTGGGTGTTGATCATCGCCCTTTATAATAAATCCTGCTGTTGGACCCTGGCACTCGTCTTCTTTTCTCACGTATGACGTTCCCGGCGGCATGTCCTTTTCAGGCCAATCTTGCAGTGCAGGCACAGTCACGTGTCCTATATATATATATATTTGGCACCAACCATCCGAACTTGTCATCGCTTTTTTGAACTCAGCGAAGCCCCTCTTGCACGTCAAAGTGTTCTCCACCGAACCCGCGTTTTTGTTTTCTCGCCATTCGCCGTGCAAAGGCGTTACCGGAACGGTCACAAAACACGAGGCCGGTACGTTCCTCAAGTTCCGTACTGTCAGGATCACAGGTTTTTCGCAGTAATTAACTGTCCTTCCAGTCCAAGATCTGCGCTACCAAGACTGCTTATCTGCGATGGTTTCATTTCACCACAGCGTTGCCATATGTCGTCGTGTCCGTCGTCAACGGTTATCCACTCTAGTTCCCACCGGCATGTAAACTACCAAACAGCGCTCATCGCCTTCATGTGTCTCTTTCGACTCAAATTCTGATATAGAGTCCTGGTTCTCAAACAGGCTTCGACTTCGCACAGCTCTTCTCCCAGAACCGCGGTCGCAATTCGCTCGGCGACCGTCGGCCACCCTTTGTCAACCCAAGGGCTGATTAGCTTCCGATAAGTACTGTGGGATTTTTTCCGTACCTTCTTCTTTGAAGTTCCTTTCTGGCTTTCGGCTTTCGAGGCAAGCATACCTGAACGGATATGGCACCACGGCTCCGTGTCTAAAATTATCGCAGAGGCACTCGTCCACTTGCTAAAGCCTTCCAGTATCATATTTTACTGAGGTTGACACGCTTGTCCTGACCAGAAGAACAACTCCTCCCCCAAAAAACTCCTGGTCCTTGAGGCCTCCACATAGAGGAACTTACGTGATATTAGTACAATATATTTTTTGGCTCTGCATGAGCCTAAGTTTATCTGATGGGAGCGCCAAATCTCTGGAGACTGGTGCGAGACCAGCAATTGGGGCTCCTATGACCACTTCGATCACTCGCCCGGCAAAGATAATGTAAAGATGTAAAGATCCATTGACACCGCTGAGAGTTACCACCACTTCGGACTCCGCGTTTGATTTCTCGCATGGATCGTACTCGCGATCGCGCAAACTTGTCGCCAGTGCGACGCTTTCTGACTTCCTGCAAGTTCCACGCCCCGCGCATGTGCAATGAACACCAACACGTGTTCATTGGGTCTGGCATCAAAGACGTCCCATGGCATGATGGCCATACTCCTGCCGCCATGGATCAGCCGATCCATATCGATATCACGAAATGGATCCAGGCGAGCGAGTCTAGAATGTTGTGGCACGACATAAAATGACCTACTTATAAATGGCATAGTCGATGTCTCACTTCGAGTTGTGTGTCGCGACTCGACGTGTTGCAAAGTTTCAGGGTTGGGCAGCTATCCGAGTCCTTGGTCGATTCCAACAGCGAACGCTGTATACTATACATCGCGAGGGTTCACTTCTACCATCAATTCAGTCTGACTTGTCGAGGATCTCAGGGTAAGTCATCCATGATTTTCGTTCAGGACTTCATCAGGCCATAAGTACTACTCAATGGTCATGTACAGCCCAGGACAAAACCCCATCATCACTGACAGACACGTATCTTCAACATAAGTGAGTTTACGCGTGTTCGATTTCACAGGCCCTAGGGCACATGTTTCTGACATCAAACACAGTTGAACTTTGCCATTAATCTTCCATAATGTCACACAATTTGGACCCTTTGACGGCGCCAGCCTACTCTGTCAAGGAAGGAAATGGTTGGCTTGCTGTGTTCAACCCTGATGCTACACGTCAGATGGATGTACAGCTTGCCCAGCGTTATGTTCAAAATGGGTGGGTGCTCTCTAGATACGAGGATTTGCATACACCTCGGGGTTCATATTTGTTACTCATCGTAATCTATTGAATGCCTCGATTCTTGGCGACAACAGAGTCGTTTGCTGCGTCAGGTTCTCGTCGGATGCTTCCCTGCTCGTAGTGGGCACTAATAACGCGGTTATCTTGTACAACTTGAAGAAAGGAGAGAAGATAACGTGAGTAACTTGCTTTTCAAGCTGCATTTGCTTCGTGGATTGACGACATGAGCCTGCTTCACCTAGTTTTCCCCTCGGAAGTGAAGAAGACTCCAAGCCCAATCATGCTCGCAGTGTTATCATCAGTCCCGACAACAAGCTACTGGTTGCAGGCTCTGAGGACAGATATATCCGAGTGCGTGGACCTTCGAAACTCCCTTCTCTATGCTCATCAAACGAGGTTGATAGGTTTGGGACATCGAAACCTCCAATTTCGTTCGCATTCTGAGTGGACATCGCGGCGAGGTGTATGCCCTGGCGTTCACAAGTGACTCTCGAACGTTGCTGTCCTCCTCAGGAGACAGAACTGTCCGTGTTTGGGATGCAACGCAGTTCTCTGCGTCCGAAGTGGCTGAACCCTCATGCCGTGTTCTTTGCGCAGCCGGCCCAGAAGAGAAGTCATCAAAGCTTGTCTTCACCTCTGTCTCGGTCGATTCATCCGGGTCTTTCGTCGCCGCTGGATCACTTGATGGTATCATCAGAGTCTGGGATATACGTTCGGGGTCAGACAAAGAAGAGCCGGTCGGAGTCCTTCAAGGCCACACCGATGGCGTGTACGGGATCCAGTTTTTCGCGTGTGATACCGGAAGTTCTGTAATGAACCTTGTGAGCGCGAGTCTGGATCGAACGCTGAAGCGCTGGGAGATCTTGCCGGACGAGAAGCAGTTCACATGTAGGAAGACTTTAAGTGGGCACAAGGTTCGATTTTTGCTGCTTCTAACCTTGACACTTCTGCTGATCGCATGGCAATCGCAGGATTACGTTCTGGCGGCATCCGTGCTCCAAGTGGGACGAGAGCAACGTGTTGCATCGTCATCTCGAGATGGGACTGTACGACTCTGGGATCTGAAGACCGGCATGCCGTATTTCATGATCCAGGGGCACACGAATACTGGTTAGCTTTTCTCGCTGTGATCTTCGCCAGTGCCGCATCTGCTGATGCACTGCATCTATTTTAGTAACTTCTGTGGACCTCAGCAGCGACGGAAGTCTTTTGGCTTCTGGAAGCGGCGACCGCGAAGTGCGAATTTGTGGGTTGAATCACACACTTGATTAACTTGGCACATTCACTGATGGTTTGACCCAGGGAAATACACCTTACAATAGCTTCGAGAGAGGACTTGCCGTGTGACTGCCGTATGAATGCCGCGGTCATAATCTGAAACTTCAGTGCTTATCGAGGCGCAAATGGTGTTGTGAGTCAACTTGGATTGTTTGGATGTACTGATGTTGCGGATTTCTCGGACTTTGGATCGGAAATTTTGGACGCCCAACAGCATTCTTCTTCTATAGCCCGTTTTCCCTAGTTACCTGTACTTCCTCGGATACGATTAATGGTTTCTTGTGATCCCTCCATTGTGTACGCCATCGTACTTGAGGCACTGTGAAGTGAGAAGACCCTATGATAGACTTTGAGTGCGAGTCTACCAAAGTTCACAAGCCCAACCATCCCGCTTATCTAAGTGATTACCGGGCTGCGAAACTGCGTTCATCATTGTCGCAACGGTCAACATTGTCGAGGGTCAGACAACATGGTACTAGTTCTCATCATCGGTGACCTTCACATCCCTCACCGTGCACACGACCTCCCTGCCAAATTCCGAAAGCTCTTGGTACCAGGAAAGATCCAACAGATACTATGCACTGGGAATGTCTGCGACCGAGAGACATATGAGTACCTACGGACCATTGCGAGCGACGTGTGCGTCTCAAGAGGGGATTATGACGAGGTTCGCGATGATTTCATCGTTCTTTCTGTTTCTTGATTGGTTCAGGAACGAGTTATGTCAGGCTGACAGACGATTTGTTGCAGAATGCCAGCTTTCCCCCATCAGCGACGGTAGTCCACACGCCGATACGAATCGGCCTGATACATGGTCACCAATGCGTGCCTACGGGCGATCTTGACGCACTGAGCGCTCTTGCACGACAGATGGACGTCGACGTGCTGGTTTCGGGCCACACACATACGTCAGTACACATGCCCTCCGCAGCCAATCCGTTGGTTGCGTTCCTCCGACTATACAGGCGCTAATTTGGGCCCTATAGATTCCAAGCCATCGAATACGATGGTCGTTTCTTTGTGAACCCGGGGTCTGCAACAGGTGCATGGACCGGTCTACATAACAGGTATGTCCTTAAATGCATATTTACAGCCCTATTTAACAGGGATCATCCAGCGACCCGACACCATCATTTGCCCTTATGGACATTCAAGGTGCTGTTGTTGTGACATACGTCTACCAACTTGTGGAAGGTGAAGTGCGGGT
>KN839857.1:172283-283114 GCA_000827185.1 Hydnomerulius pinastri MD-312 | reverse complement strand
AGTGCAGAAAGGGATACCAAAACCTGATGCGACTCACGAATGAAGAGGGAAATGTGGAGAACTTGGCTCCATTTGCTGCATCCGTAGGCTGGGTCTGCTCGGAAGTTTCGTTGGCCCCCCCTGGAACGCCGTTTGAAGATGTTCCTATGGGGGAACCACTCTTCGCTTTCCCACCAAGCTCACCCCTGTCACGAAGCCATTCTAATATTGGTGGTTCCGAGCCCCCGGCCCAAGACACCTCCATGCCCTGCTCTTTGAGCGTAGGACTACTGGAGACAGCTCCAAATGCGGCACCGATTTGTGCAAATGGTACTACTGCATTCACCACCTTCTCACCATCTCCTTGCTCCCCCTCTTCTGCGCCCTTGTCTTTTGACTTTTTCTTCTTAGTCGCTTTCTTGGGTTTTATGGAGAGTACGACGGCGCCTTCGTCAATCTCCCCAAAACGTCGGAGATACGAAGCTATTGCAGAAGCAGTACCAAACGACGGAAACGCCGACAGGGTAAATTTGACGCGGATGGTCGTATCGTAGGGACCGGGTGGCGGGGGTGCATCTGCGTCAAGGGCTTCTTCTTCGGCCTCCATACGCGCTTCTTCAGCTTTGGCTCTCTCTCGCTCTTCCAATTCTCTTTCTCTTTCTTCTCTCATTCGTCTACCAGCCTCTTTTACACGGTCATTCTCGCCCTCCCTGGCTGCCTTTTCTTTCTGTTTTTCCAGACGGGCCTTCTTGAACTCCCTCTCCCGCTCTTCCAGCTCCGTCACAAGATTCTTCCGTTTGTTATCATACGAGGCGAAGCGCGCCTTCTTGGCCGCTGCTAGACGAAGCTGTGCATCGAGTGCAAGACGTCGCAATGGGTCAAGCAGTAACGTAGAGGCTACAGTGAGCGCATGGAATTTCTGGGCTGCAAATGCATTGGTGGTTAGCCGGTCCTTTCACTCGCTCAAACGGACGCAATGGCACGTACCTGCGTTAGGATCATTCCGATTCTGAAAGTCAAATGAATCTTATTAGACTACTGCGTAAATTGAATTAGAATCGAAGAACGTACTCGATCGGGGTGAACTTTGAGTGAGCGGGAGCGATAGGCAGTTCGGATTTCAGCCTCGGTGGCTTCCAGGGAGACACCCAGTAGTTCGTAAGGATTCTCTTCAGTTTCTGCAGGAGCTGAAGGGGCCATGGCTAAGCTCTCGCGTATAGTACCTGGCAGTTGTGGCTAGTGATCAAGGAGACTCATTGTCACCTTGGGTTCCCTCAGCCAAAAGCGGCAGGTTGATTACCGAATTAAGATCTACACCTTTCCCGAACTTTTTGTGCATCTACTAGTAGTACTGCTTGTGCTGTTCGACTTTCAGTCAATTACGAATATCTAGACCAGAAGATGGCAAAAGCGGCGAAGGCAAGGTTTGTAGGTAAATTTTCATGACATTCAATGCACTTAAGGTCTGCGGTTTGACTCTTGCAGAAACGTCATTGTTCGGATGATTTCGACTGCTCAGACTGGTTTCTTCTACACTACGCAACGGGTTCGACAGGGACCTAAGCTTTCAGCTGTCAAGTACGACCCCGTAGGTAAGAAAATCATAACTGCGTATTTTAAGCTACGCTCATGTTGCTGGGGACAGTGAAAGCAAAAGTAGTCTTCGTAGAAAGTCGGAAGACAAGGAAGTAGGCCTCGCCTGAGTCGTCCTATTCGTACCTGCCCACTCTCGTCGAACATTGTCGGCCGAACCTCTTGCTTCCCCGCCATAAAACTATACCTGGGTGTATCTCGCTATAATGTCCAGCTCGATTACCAATTCTAGAGCGTAGCCTCGGTTTACACAGCGACAATGTTAATAGATTTCGCCGAGGTCTCCTTCACAATTCTACGCGGCATTGGCCTGTTCTCGATATCGAGCAGCATGTCTGTAAATTCAACTCCGAATCCATCTTCAAGTCGTTCCTCGTGACGGACCGTGTCTAATCTCATGGTATAGATGACAACATGGTACGCCAAGGTATGTAGGCTGAGTAGCATATACAGAGATCATAAAGTGCTATCAGTGGATATGCATCCAGCAGTACAGATTAAGGGTGTAAGCAAAGTGTGGACTATTGAAATCCGCATGGGCCAGCCGTGTGGAGGATCGCATCTAACACAGTGATACAAGTCTCTTCTAAACTTCCACCAACCTCTGCAACACCTGGGTTCTATCCTGCAGAGCGTCCACAACTTCCCGCCCCGGAAGGCCAGTGACAAGGATACGGAAGTTCACAGGGAGGTCTCCTGCTTTCTCGACAAGCGCAGCCAGGATCAATTTTCGAGTCTCCTCGAGTCTGCACTCGTCTAGAGCGTCGATTATTATGAGCACGGGCTTGGAATCTACCATTTTCATGGCTGGGTCAAGGATAAATTCCTTGAACTGAGTGGCGATGGCATCGCTGCTACCGCCTGTGCAAGCGTCAGCACTGCATAAGTTCGTGTCGTCGGAGGCGAGCGCTTGCTGGAACGCTTGGTGTTTACCAGCAAGGTCGGTGGCGATGGCCCTGAATAAGTCCCTCGGGTGCTGCAGAGCGGGCTGATCGCCGAGGTGTGGGTCGTTCTGGCGGAAGGAATACGAGGAACACGGGCCAGAGAGAGCGTTGAACATGCAGGCTGTATGCCACGCGATGTCGCTCATTCCGGAGGCCTCATCACCGACGAGTAAGCAGATACGTGCTTGTCCCTGATCGCTCGCCCAGACCAGGATGTCGTCGACAGTCTGGAGATTTCCCGAGTGGGACTCGTCTGTGTGGGCAGTGTGGGCTCCGCTAGAACTGTTTGAGTGGTGCACTGCACTGCATCCTTTGAAGTCGTCGTTGCCGGTAGCTATTAACCATGACGTTTGAGGCTCTTGCAGTGGTGCGAGATAAGGGGTACTTACAGTGATATCCCTCTTCATGCAGTTTTTGCTGCTTAGCCTCCCCGCATAATTGGAAAGAGGACTTTAGTTCTTGGAATTTTTTTATGTATCCCTTGATCTCCCCGTCGACGTTGGTACTGGAAGCCCAATTAAGAAGATTATGCGCTTCGGATGACTTCAACAGACTGGAAGCATTACAAGGAACATAGAACACCCACAAATGCCTTTCTTCGCGACGTGCTCCCGAACGAAGTAGCTGCACTCGGTGGTATGCCGTGCTAATGAGCTTAACGCTTCACGATGGTTATGCGAGCAAGACTTTGCTTTAGTTGCTAAGCTGTATGTCTCGGACATGACGTCTACTAGTTCTCGCAAGCGTCTGGAATGATCGGCATCGACAATGAAGATCTGAGGCCTGATGTTTAATACATGCTTCTAGGGATTGTTGTATTGTGACTTACATTGAACGCCGAGGATAGTGCTGCAAATGTCATTTTTGCACTGGGATGAAACTTGAACACGCTCGTTAGAGCAAAGAGCGTAAGTCAGAAGAATGAGTTTACTTCAAACATCGCGGAGGCTTGTGACACCATACGTCCAACTAGTTCGACTACTGGGTCATGAACCTTGGGTCGATCTGCTAGGTTCCGCAAGTCGTCGACTATGTGAATGCCACCAGCTAGGGGAAGGCGCTTGACTTCGAAATGAAGCGTCATCATTTCCCCCTCGCAGTCTGCCACTAAGGATGGCCAAGGAAACTTTCGGGAGATAACTGAGGCCATGATCAGTGTGGGATTAGATCATAATAGCAATGCACAGTAATTCGACCCACCTCCAGGAGTTGAGAGTAATGACTGCACAAGTTCCGAAAATGTCCCAACAAGCAAATGTTCGTGAACTTTTCGTCGCAGATACAGACGAAAGGTGAGAGTTGAAGCATCAGACGCGTCCCTGGGATCGTGATCATCTTAGATGGCGGCATACGATAGCGATTCCGTCCTCACATGGTACTGCCAGCGTCTTTCTTCCGATCCCAATGCCAATGCTCATCCTGATCAAGACTTATGTGTGTGTGTTTCTGGCCATCGAAGTCGATATCGACATAGAAATGCTGGAGAAACCCAACGTCCGGGGCATTCTCCAAATGCATTCCTGGACGCCAGTGACGGTAAGCAAGTGCGAGCTAAATGCCTAGCGGGGGCTTACCCTCGATTTTGATTTGAAACATGGAAGGTCTTACAGCCTGCATGGCTTGGTGCGCAATATTTTGGAGCGGAGACGCTATATTAGAGTGATTGCCTTCGAAGTGTGGCCACCTAAGCAAGAAAGAGGATTAGAATGTTATCACACCCCACGAAAATCAGAAGCACATCGTGATTTAATTATGCGACACAATAACGGGTCGGGTTTGGGTAAAGGTTTGAGGGAGGATGGGGAGGGGAACAGACGACCGGGAGCTGGATATTTAGGACTTAGTCAATGATATGCTTCAGGACATGCGCACTCCTCACAGCAGCCTGTTATCTTTTCAAGGCAGCGGGTTCTGGCTCCTCTGGAAGTGGTGAACTTCGATACGTTCTTTAGGCACTACAGAAGAACGTAATCTCAAGCTGCGAACGGAAGAATCAGCACTGTATATGCACGTGTCGGCCTCATTTTGGAGTGGGACCTACGCATTGTCCATGACGCGCAGGATGCACGAGGCCTTGAGGTTTGGCAACCCAAGCTCCGGTGTAAACGCACGGCCATGACGCATCTCGGAGCATTTTGCAGAATAACCAGATCTTGTACTTTACCGCGAGATCTCCGGGGGCAGCCTAAGTGTTCCCTGCCTCCATTGTGGGAGGATTAGCCGCACCACGGGAGTTAACTTTGGATCATCGTCGTTGCCACATCATGAAGGTCGGAGATTTGCCGAATCAAAGCGAGCTTGGCTATATGGTGAACATGCCTGCCAAACCACTTGTGAGCCCGGGCCTCCGTTAAGTTTGCCGCACTTACCGTGACTCGGTGACATACACGACATACTACTGCACCATATTGGGCGTCGAACTGAGGCCACGGCCGGTACTCAGGTTCTGGCGCTTTTTCAAGCTAATCAGGGTTGGAAAGTCAAACTTAGACTCTGCATGCGCAAGTAGCGCCCATCTGCTCTCACAGCATTTGATGTTTAATGGCGAGCCGGTCCCTTCACAAGCACCAAAGGGTCCAACCTGAGTTTCGATCGCCTCATGCTGGGGGGTACCACTTACGATAATTGTTACGCATTGTCTCCACGTTGCTTTCCAAATCAGTGGCAGGTCCCTTGTCGGATAAGTAGATGAGCGATCAAAAGGGTGTCTCTTGAAGCCTCGAGCCTGTCGGCGGCTCCAAACAATCGGTTCTGCAAACCAGAACTATAATAATATGAGCGGTGACGAGTGTAGTCGCGTGCACTATAGGGTGGTGGTACAGATTCGTGGTATCCATGACTCCGACTCGGAATGTACTGTTGAACAATAATATAGTTTGCATATGAAGCGAGAGACTCAAGCTTCAGTTTCCATAATAGGCTTCACTGCAGACGATCAACTGTGATCGCACGCACGGAGTTTGGCAGTGAAGCTTGCCAGCTATCCTGGAGTTATGGACCGCTGAATGATTTCTCCGAGAGGGAGAAGGGTTCGTGGCGGGGCTCGTGTCGCTGGACGATTGCCACAATTCCTCGGGATCGAGGTAATGCGTATGGTGTTCCTCTAGGATTGAGCCGGCACGTGGTGGTGCAGTCGGCTCAGTCAATGATTCAGAGAGGTGCTTTCCCGGCGTCTTCCCTGGCGAAAAGGAAATGCCAGAATCGCTGTCAGATAGGGTGAGATTCTCGATGATCTTCATCAGTACTTGGCCCCTATTCGTGAATGCGTCGACGATGTCCTTATCAGGTCGACTGGTGACCAGCACACGGAAATTGTCCGGAAGCTCTGATGATTCTCTCGCGAGCATGGTGAGAATGTCCTTTCGAGAAGCCTCGTTTCCACATCTGTCCAAGCCGTCGATGACGACGAGGACTGGCCCGGCGGCTCTCATCTCCTGGGCGGGACGCAAAATGAATTCTGCGAACTGAGTCGAGACGTCGGACGTGGAGCGAATGTGCCGCCTCTTGACGGCCTCGGCTAGGGCATGCTTGAACTGTGGGTCTTGGTCCGCAATATCAAGGGAAATTGTGCGGAAAAGGTTGCTGGGGTCCTGAGGGTAGTTGGGATGGGTGGGGTGGGGCTCTGGGATGAAATAGGAGGAACCAAGTCGCTGGAGCTTGTCGAATAAGCGAGATACTTCACTAGCGACGACCGTCTTCCCAGAATTCTCTGGGCCGCTAAGGAAATAAATGTGTTTTTCTGTCTGGCCGGAGACCCATTCCGTGATCTCACCGACGACTTCTGTCAGGTGAGGTGCGAGGTTCTTGCAAGACGCTGCATTACGGTAATGGACGTCCCCGGTGTAAGGCATCGCATCAAGGCTCATCTGAGCAGCTGACCCTGAAGTTAACATACGTGATTGAAGTGGTAGAGCGCAGAGCTCACCGAGCCCTTGGACTTCATCGTACAGTCGGAGTACTGATTTCGCAGTATGGATGGCTGCGTGCTGCTGTAACGAGTCTTTTAGTTGCTGAAACCTCCCGATGTAGGTTTGGATCTTGTTTTCGATATTATTAATCAGGATGTGGTTCCAGACTTTCTCTGTGATTTACCTGAGAAAAGTCCTCGTCGGAGAAGAGCCTGAATGCGACAACTCACGACAAGCCTTCTTGCTCATATGGTCCCTGATGAAGTACATGCACTCGACTGTCTGTAGAGATAGAAGACTCATGATTTTTTGATGAGATTGAATTGTTTCCAGCGGCTTCGCTTCTGATAGGAAGTAGTATGCATCCGTTATGGCATTCACCAGATTTTCGAAGTTCCGTTTCAGTAGTGCTTGTGCTGCGACTATCTGAGTATAACGACATGAAGCTGTATATGTCCATTGTTCTGGCATGGCTGCATACCTTGTACACCGTCGTTATGAGGGTCGAAGCTATCTTGGCGTAAGGGTGAATCTGTGGTCCGAAGGTATCACGCGAAAGCATCATGCCGTGCAAACTCAGACCCACCTCCGAAAACCCTTCGACAATCAAGAGGAAGTTATTGATTTTGTCTAGCAGCGGCTTGAGGGCTTTGGCATCGGATAGAATCATGTCGACCTCGCTGCCTGTTAGACAAGATCCACGGAGTTCCGCAGGGAGACAACTTGGACCTGGATGTGTTTCTCGGTTTGGCGTGTGTTCTGTATCAACACGCGGGATTGTCTGATGACGTTCAACGGCTTCGGCCACGCGTTTCACCGAGAACGAAAACTGCGTATCTTGGGGATTTTCCGATTGCTCGTTCGATAAAGGATACAAAGCTACCCGCAAATGTTATTCAGATTAGCCGACTTTTTTTTGATAACAGTCAATGTCATGCGTACCACCGGGATGAGCCAGGAACAAGGCCAAGCTCCCCTGGATTGTGCCCAGATAAGCATTATGGTGGATCTTGCGATGAGCATAGACATGAAAAGCAATGATTGAGGACTCATGCGCGCTGTCGCTTTTCCTCTAGTCAGTAAAAATTATTTAGAGCGTGACTATTCATCATACAATCGAATTTGTTCCGCCCATGGCATATGATGGACACTGATAGTTGAAGTCCCCATTATTCGATCACCGACATTGATCTGGACGTAGAAACGGTCGTCGAAGTGGCAATGACCGATCTTTGGAGGATGGAGCAAGTACATTTCTGCGTGACGTGAGCGCGTGCATTGTGTGATCTCAGAGCAGGAACCTACTCTCAATTTGTACGTCAAAAGTTGGTTCAGCCGGCCTAGCGATATTCGCGACTTGAGACACGACATTCATCAAGGAGGGACCTATGAATTGTGCGCCGGTAACAGGATGCGAGCTAGTGCAGGTTTAGGGAGGTAGTCCAGGAACTCTTCAAATCAGAACTCTACCTTTCCTGGCTGGCGTGCGGCCACATATTGATAGATCTTGCAACTGCGCGGAATGGGCAGGTGAACCGAGATATCGCGAAAGTGGTGGCTCGAGGAGAACAAAAGTTCAAGAGTAAAAGTGCGAGCTATCAACAGAAATTGTGGGAGCCCATGAGGGGGCTGTCCGCGTGGCCGTAGCCGCACAAGTGCTCCGCTTCTTATATTGCCGGTGGAAATCTCATCGAAATGTGATGAAATGAAATGGGAAGATCAGAATCAGTGAGTTGGACGCGCTATAGGGTGAGAGTTCTCCCCAATTCTGGAGGACGAAGATCCTTTTGCGAAAGGTAAGCGCCTTGAGAAGCGGATATGGTGAAAATGGCACTTGCAAAAAAGGTTTCCTCCGGATACAGCATTTGCCTGGAGCAAGTCCCTCAAAGCTAACCATAATTTGGGTCCCGCAGCACGGCGCGAAAATGGTCAAGGGGGTGCTCTCCAATCACAAGAGTGATGCCACGAGGGACGCATAGATCTGGAATCCGCATCAATTTGTTGGAGAGCCCAATAGTGATGGAGCAAGTCCACAGGAGAGAATCACGGCCCTGTGGACTTGAAGGACTTAGAAGCGAGGATGACAGCTCTCCGGTCGGATGTCACGCCTCCGCGGATGCTTGCTAGCTTTGGTGTTAGTACCTATCACCGAGAATGCCGTGATTTGGAGGGGGTGGTTTGTATGGGCGCTAACTGACCTTGTGATCCGGGGTGTATGAGGAACATGCGGTGGAGAACCACGATCGCAGCATCTGCACAGGTGAGTAACGTGCAGGTACACGTTGGGTACACGAGCTATCCGCGCATCAGATCAGGACAGTGTCTGACTGAGTGCTCGTGTCTCATGCATATATGCTTCTGTCAGGCATATTTAGAACTAAGCGCTTAGACAAGGCAAACACGTTGAGAACATGCCTCTCAGAGCGCTCCGCACTTCATCGACCAGATCCGACGGTCAAACATAAATGTTTGACGTAGCATGACGCGGTGGCCACTGCATTGCCTCTGGAAAAAAGTTTCTGGGTAGCCAATGCATTTGAAATTCCCTTCTGCAAGAGACCAGAACCCTCCAGGTCGTACAGCGATAACTCTTCTAGCGAAGCTCATGCACGAATGCAGTCAATGTAGGATAGGGAACCGGCATTCCTTCTGATCAGTGATGACCCTGGCTGTAACTCTGTAGATTTGGGAACCGATGGCTGGTGGAAGTATCATAGGACAACCAGCGTCCCATTGCAACGTATGAGTAGATGGACGGGCGGAAGACTTTGGCGCGTCCGCACCATTAGTTTAACGTCATTCATAAAATGCGTTTCGGGAAACAAGCAAGGCTGACCGGGCTGGGGGTCCCTGGCAAGGAGGCCCATTTGTGGCGTCGTAATCATCTGCAGCCACAGTAGGCCCGAAGAGGCTCGCGGTTCTCTGTAAGGCGTGGTCACTGGCAGCATGCAAGGATTCAATCGGGTACATCTGCAGCGATTTTCCTCTGACGACCGTGACAACCTCGGTCGTCTGGGTTGTACCATCACCGCGATGCACCTGGGTCCTACACGTGGTGGTGATGTGGCAGCTGGTCTCCTCCGAGGAAGCTGCTTGAGGCTCTACGGCCTCGATATTTTCTGATGACCGACGTAGTGGGTCGCGGCCGGGCGGGTCTGCCGGACAAGGTAATTCCACTCCTAACGTGTCAACGGGAGGAGGGCCATCAGGTTCATTAGCCATGCGGGGTGGGGAACGATGCCTCTTCGCCTGGAAGAATATCCCGGAGTCATTATCAGATAAAGTAGAACATTCGATTGACTTCATTAGCACATGTTCTTTGTGCTGAAATGCGTCAATGAACTCGCCCCTGGGTCGGCTGGTGACCAGTAGCCGGAAGTTTTCGGGGAGCTCCGATGCTCTATTGGCAAGCATATCAAGAACTGGCTTCCGGGATGCTTCATCGCCACAACCATCCAGAGCATCAATGACAACCACGAGTGGTCCGGCGGTGTTCATCGCTTGAGCAGGACCCAGGATGAACTTTTCGAACTGCTCGCGTACGTTGAGGGTGGATTGGTGAGCTCGCTTCTTGATAGCTTGGCACAGGGCATGCCTAAAGTGAGGGTCATGGTCTGCGATATCACGAGCGATCGTGCTGAAGAGATTTCTTGGCTCCCGTGGGTGAGTCGGATGGCAGAAGGGGCGATAAGGCCGATAGATGAAGTACGATGAGCCAAGGTGCTTCAAGTTGTCGAACAAGTGGGCCACTTCCCACGCAATGGTCGTTTTCCCCGAATCTCGCGGACCGCTAAGAAAGCAGATGCGCTCTGTTGTCTCTCCGTTGATCCAGTGGATGATATCATCGACCACCTTTGTGTGGTGAGGTTCAAGACCGTTCCTGCAGCGTTCCAAATTACGGTATTGAGCGCCGGTGGCGTAGGGCATATTGTCAAGATTCAAGTGGTCGTCTACCCGTAGCCCATAAGAATGCTGCATGTACTGAAATTTTTGAAATTACGTACGAAGGCCCTGCACTTCATCACACAGACGTAGGACCAACAACTCAGTCTCAATCACGGCTCGGTACTGGAGAGCAGCTCTGAGATCCTGAAACTTCGTAACATATCTTTGAATCTTTGCTTCGATGTTTGGGAACGTCACTGCGCTAATAACTTTCTCTGGGAAGGAGTTAAGGGAGGCAGCTTATTCAGAACCGCTTAAACTCACGAGAGCCCGCCTTTCTGTGTAATTCCTGGATGAAGTACGTGCATTCCACTGTCTGACGAGCCAAAACGCCGATGATTTCACGATGAGACTCGATGGCTTCCAGGCGATTTGTCTCCGCCACAAAGCCATACGCTTCGCTCATCGCATGACTCAGGTTCTTGATACTCTTCATGATAAGCCAGTGTGCAGCACATGCCTTTGAATCATAGGCTTGAGCCAATGGACCCGTTGATGAATATATAGCGCACCTTAATAGCTGTGCTCATGATTACCGCGGCCATCTTTGCATAGGGGTGAATCTGCGAGTAAAGGAGTTTAGGCAAGGCCAACCGAGAGGAGCTACGATTTACCTCTGAAAACTGTTCCACAACCGAGAGAACAAGGTGGATCTTTTCCACTACCGGACCAAAGGCTTCCAACCCGGATAAAATAGGCTGGAGAATGGGCTGGAGATCGTTGGGTGTAGGACAAGCCGCAGCGAGTAGCCCGATTTGGGCTCCGCGCAGTAATCCCGTGGACGCTGCCGTCTGAGTACCTTCTTGAGGTTCAGGTGTTTGATCAACACGTCTGATGGAGAACGAGATGGCTGGGGTAGATGACTTGTCATGATGGCTGTTTGACAAGGCGGGTGAAAGGTCTCGCCGTATGACTGCATAGACGTGAACGTCAGGTCAGTCAAAGCAGTGGAAAAATATCGGACAGACCCCCAGGCTGAGAAAGCAACATGCCCAGCTGCCCGCGGAAGGTGCCGATGTGAGCATTCTCGTGGGTCAGGCGCCGAGCAAAGACTGCAAGTTCGATTACAGAATGGTCATACGCTTCACTTGATTGAAACACAATCAGCAGAGCAGCGCACACGCAGTAAAATCCTCCATACAAGCGAAGCTGATCTTTCCATTGCATTTTGTATCCCGCTGAGGAGGTCGTCTGGCTTCGTCCGTTGACGTAGAACTCGATGTAGAAACGGTGTTGAGTCCAGCCAACCTTTGGTGGATCATGTAATTCGATACCTGCTCGTTGTGAGCTGCTGGCGGAAACGAAGGCGGGCAAAGACTTACCATCAATCAATACAGAAGCCGTGGGTTGACCCATCCTGATCGGATTCGCGGCTTGGAGAGCTACGTTCATGAGACAATGCCCTAAACATCGTGAACGGGTGCTTGAGGAGCGCTTTAGACTAATGCAAAACCTCGTCAGATATTCAATACAAGACAGTTGTGAAGACAAACACGTACTCTTCGCGGCTGTGTTGCCTCTGCATATTACTGTTACAATACAATATAAACACGAACTGGAGGATGCAACGATTTTTGTGCTCTGAGTAGAACGAAGAGGTGGGGGGAGACGAGTATGGGGTATCAGCGAAAGTGTGAGCCTAGTACAAACACGTTCGTCACCTTCTTGCTGCCCCACAGGGGTAGCGACTTCCCCATCACCGAAGCTTAGGTCATCGCATCTCCACTGACTAATGCAAGGGGGACGAGTTCATGCGCGCTCAGATCCTGAGCCTAACTCTGTACAAAACATAATTGACGATTAGTAACATGAGGATACTCGTGTTCTCATTTACCTACCTAGGAGGGCCGACAAGCCAACGGGGATCACAAAGAAGGGCTAGCGGACAGACAAAAGCGCCCAAAGCTAATCATAGAGCGCTGCATGGTTGGCAACGATGCAAGGAGGTGGATTCTGGGCGTCAAAGTTGACAAACACCAGTCCGAACGGCTGAGGTGTATTATTTGGGAAGAACGTCTGCATCCACCAGTGGTGGCCTCAGTTGGTGAGGTGCGAGCCAGAGATGACATCGCTTGCATGCGTCAACCAGGCGTCTTTGAAACTGCCAGCTGGTCGATCTGCCTGCTATCGCAGCAAAGTAGTTCTAGAGAATACTAGAAAATTGGAGGCGTTACAAGGTCTGGGTTTGAGCCGCCCACATTAGCCAAAATGAAAACCTACACGTTCCAAGGTCGGAACAAATCGCCTACCAGCTACGTTCAGCTTGGTGGAGCGATCAACCCAAAACCCCACCCCACCCTGGAGATTTCCGAACGTGACGGGGTAAACCTCGAGGTCGGAGGTGAAGATATGAAAATCGCGAGGCATGCCCTATGCCATGGAAGAGTCTGCCAGGATCTTCCATTCGGTCAAACGTGAACTTCGTACAACGTCCTAAATCTTGCAACTCGCAGTTGCTCGGCGTCTCACCGTTTACATTAAATTGTCATCGTGTTGAGATGATTGTGACTCGGATGGTCAACGGATGGGTCGAGTTTCGACATGTTTGAAGGTCGTGGGAATTCCCTCTTCGCCGGTGGCCCCTAATGATGATCGATCGGGCGAAGAAAGACTCCAGTCCAAGGAAGTACGTACTACGTAGAACGCAATTAAACTTCAATGGCCCCCTATTCTCTATCCATGAACAAGACACATCTGCTCTTCATCCCTGCGCTCGACCCAGCTTTACCATCTCCCCAAGCAGCCGCAGGTACTGTGGTACAAGTTTGTCTGCGAAACAGTCACGGTGGTGCTCCAAAGTACGCGTTTCATCGAGTTTCTGTAGCAGCTTCGAAAGTACGAAGTAACTGATGGTTCATAGCAGCACGGATAGCTGTGACGCAGTCTTGTTCTCGGCTGAGCGAGAGACCATAACCGTAAGTGCTTCATCGAGGTCGACGCGTCTTTTGACGCGTTCAAACGACAATTCTCTCAGAATACGATCGAAACACTCCTAATCGCCCACATTAACACGAGCCCAAGGCTGCCAGAGCGCGTTGTTGTCACAGAATCGCTCCTTGGGTACAGCCTTGTTGGTGGTGAGCCCAACCAACTTCATTAACTCGACTCTCAAGCGCTGGTTATCTCCCCACCGAGTCATGGAAACGCGTGCTGCGTTTGTTTAGTATAGAGTCTGACGGTGCTTGTTTCGCGTTTAAGTCAGGAAACCTTGGAAGTATGGTCGCGGGAAGCAATTCTTCCTTGGCGAAACGTCTCTTCGACCTGCCGAAGACAAGTGGACCTTCCATCTCGAAGTGGTCCAGTGATTGTGATCCTCTCCCCCTCGCCACTGAGATCGCAGATGTTTTCTTCCGATGGTCTATTCGCTCAATTCACCCTCCATTACTCACTTGTGCATACCCTGCAAGGACGCTGCTGGTTCCAAAACGTTGCATTAGTTGTATCATATGAACTTTTGATGTCCCCTCCGTAGTCCACCACCTCATCATGAACTTCGGGCGATATTCCGGAGTCACCGTATCACTAACTCTTCTCTTCCCACCGTTCATATCGGCCTTCAGCAAGGCTAGCACGGTATTTCTCCTCCACGCTATCGCATACGTCATCAAGATTCGACAGCGCCTCCAGAAGGGCGTCAAGTGACGAAAGTCCATCTGTTCATCAGCCCAGATGCATGTGAGCACGGAAGTACCCGAGAAAGACAAGCGAACTAGTATGCGCACCATACATCTGGATACGCAGCTGGATAAGATTTTCGGAGGGGTGCGGGACGCTACACGAAGATTAGCTCTTATCACTCGATGACGGACCGAAAGGCGGTAGGAGAGCTCCGAAAGGACAAAGCAAGCCCAGGCACGTGCGATTGATCAAGGGATACGTCCGCCCTCACATGGGGGGATCGCATCATGGTGTGCGATAGTGTGTGACTTGCCAAAGGGTTGAAGGCATAAAGAGCACAATGTGAAGAGATGTGCCAAGCAGAAGAGGGATGTTAGTGGCACCTGACTCACCTATAACCGCAAAATTCCACCTTCGGACTGGATATTTCCGGATTGAGGTCAATAATGGGCGTTCGGACGTTGGTCGCAGAGACTCACTTCTTCATAATCATCCATCGGAGCGCGTTGCCCATTGTGTGTGACTCGTCAAAAATTTGATATGTGGCGGCTGAGAGATCCGGCGCTGCGCCTTTCATCTAAACGATATAAGAGCAAGATGCATGTTATGAAGGCAATTAAGCCTACAATTTTTATTTTGGGCGTAGCCTCAGCCATGGCTGCAAAGTACGAATGAACGGCCGTCGAGCACCGGGATAACGAGCAAACGCGGAACAATGTCGATTTACAGTGACTTCCTAAAAAGGAAAGTTGCCAAACGTGAGGGGTAACTGGACCATTGAGGAGTCTTGCTGGAGAAAGCTTCTCGGAAACAAAAAGACAATACTTCCTGGTCGCTCTGGATACCGTCACAATGTTCAGAAGATCGCCACGACATTGAGAATATTTTCTTTGGAAGGTGACAATGTTTCGAGGTTTGCAGCTCCGATTGAGCTGTACAAGCCCAAACACAGCCAAACATCTCCCAAGTACTTCCGGGATATTGACCTTCTTTTGTCCCAAGGCACTTGCCGGGTCGGTGCGTACAATGCAATGAATATCTCTTTATCCATTCAACTATGGAATCTTATTAGTCTGTCAGCGCTAATACTTCGCTTAGATGTTCCTTTATTGACCTGTATAAAATGTATCGCCTTCCCCCGGACTTTGACATCGGTCTCGATTCTTCCGTCTCAGTCAAAGTGCTCGATACCCTTCATCTCACATTTCATATATATTCATACCCAAGGCAGGTCTTTGGAAAACCCTGGTGGACATATCTCAGCTAGCTGGATACTTTCTTCGCATTTCTTCGTCACCTATACACTCGCCTGCAAGCCTTTTTCCGTACACCGAACCGTACTCATACCATCAATGGCTCACTACGCATGCCCCGCATCTGCATCGGCTCGCCCCACGCTCCCGCCTTTGCAC
Organism: Hydnomerulius pinastri MD-312; assembly: GCA_000827185.1. Taxonomy (NCBI): domain Eukaryota; kingdom Fungi; phylum Basidiomycota; class Agaricomycetes; order Boletales; genus Leucogyrophana; species Leucogyrophana pinastri. The sequence goes on along the minus strand of KN839857.1, from coordinate 267,715 downwards.
ACTCTTGATCTCCCTCGCGGAAATGTCCAACTTCCCCGCATTCACGAATTGTACGACTTGGACGATTTGAGCCGTCAGGTAGATGCTCAGTCTTGCTGCAATAAAATGTAGCGTCCACTCACAAAGACTCCCTTTCATCAGACTGCGCATCTGCACATCCCTTCTTCATTATCTTACGGCCGTCAAAGACGCCAATTATCAATCTCTTCATCAACGACTTCACGAACCCCTTCCCCCTCGCCTACTTGCGAACCCACTCCTTGCCTGCGTCCCAGTACAAACACTCCAGCGTCTGCATCTTACCCCGCCCAGAAAATTCGCCTCGTACCAACGACTTTTGAAAACGCCGACGCCGTCGTCTTGATATCACCCCCAAAGGCACCCCATATGACCCAACCCCAACCTCTGCTCCTCGTCGGCCCTGCTCTTCAGCGTCTGCGCCAACCACAGCGCCAGCTTGCCAAAGGTGCTCGTTTACACCCTTACCGCATTGTTCGCGGTTCCTCTGACTCTCGACGCCCGTCGACGATGCCCACTCCTGCGAATGTATGATGAGCATAATGGATTTTTTTATTTTTTTATTGATTGTTTGGAGAAGTAACATAGGACTCTTCATTTGTATTGCTAGCAATAGTGTATTACCAGTGTTGCTTGTAGCTGTCTTACTCTTGCAGGATAGAGGTGTAGGAGGAGGGTGAGGTGTTTTAGTAGCTTACGACGGGTACGACTAATGAAAGGAGCTCTGATTTGCTTGATGGATTCAAACCATGGACGGTTGTGCGACGAGGCGAGCTCAATACTGAGCTGGAGTGTTTTGATAAATATTCCAGTATGGTGAACAATTCAGAATCGCACAACAATGCGATAAACCATGCACACCATCGAACAATAGATATGAGCGCATGGTCAGGGGAATGGGATGCTTTGCTCTACCGGTCAGGGGCTAATCATTGATCCCTTTGCCTGCAACTCAGTAATTGTCCCACAAGTCCTGGAAGTCTTCGTGACACTTGCGAGCTGCCACAAGACCAATTTGACGAATAGTACCCTCGGCTCTCGCGAGGTCCTTCTCGCCGTACTACATCAGGAAAAGTGCAGGCCAATGGCACAGTGTTGCCACGACTGGGCGGTCTATCATGGTCTGGGATTACTGGCAGATATTGCTTGACCCGGGAAGCCTAGGAGATTGTTGTCTGCATATCCCCTGGGGTTTTGAAGGTCGCCCAAGCGATCTGTAACACTTCCAGAATATTTGAACCAGGCAGGAAACCCAGTTTTCACCATGTCTCCCTTGAACCCTCTCCCCCCATTGCTCCTTTCTTCAATATCAATTCATGGAAGGCCTAGAACATCACCGTATTGGTGTTTCCAAGGGTTTTAAAGGTTGTTCCATTGATTGATAACATTTCCAGAATATTTGAACCAGGTGGAAAAGGCTGAAGTGACCCTCTCCTCGGACCCTGAAGCCTGCTTCAACAGATCTGAAATTTCCTAATTGGTACAACACACGCGCGAAACACAGTGAACTCAGTAGTCGACCCCACATCGTTCTTTGACTTTTTCAACTCCAGGACGGTGTATGGATTTACCGTCGGCGAGCATGTCGGTGACAACAATGGGTGCGTACCAGTGGTCGGAGAGGGCTGCCATGTTGACATTTTGCCATGGTAAAGGTGCGAAAGCGATCGAAATTGCATCTCAGCATAGGGTAAACGCAGTCGCCTTCACGGAGGATGGAAACCACGTCGTAGCTGGAGATGCTGGAGGGGAGGTTCGTCGATTGAGGATTGAAGATGGACTGCAACATGGTCGGACGATGAAAGCGAGTGAATGTATCAGGGCTATGGTGGTGTCCAAGGATGGCCGATGGATAGTGTCTGGAGATGAAGCGTGTAAGGTGATCGTTTGGAATGCTGACACTCATGAAAAAGTGCTCGAGATTGCAGAACATACGGACTGCGTGATAGCGGTCGATGTGTCGAGTGACTCGACAACAATCGCATCTGGGTCGGATAACAGGATCGTCCTGATTTTCGACCTCACTTCTGGTGTTCGACTCATCCCTCCCCTACACCACGACAGCGGGGTCCACGGTGTCAAATTCTCCCCAGATGGAAACCGAGTTGCAACTGCCACCTGGTACCACAACTCTGTCCGCGTCTACGATTCCCACACTGGCGAGAAGCTTTTCGACATCCCCGTTAAAGTCAGGGCATGGCCAATCACCCCCTTCGTCTGGTCCTCCGATGGCCAGTGCCTATTTGCCGTGTCGTCTGGCAAAATTACTTGCCTCGACCTGTCTACGTCCTCCCTCTTTGGATGGTCGATCCACAACGCCCACCCTCGAGCATCCATTGTAACCAACGGTAAATTTATCGCATGCTCTGCAGGTTCTTCGGTCTCGCTTTGGGACTCGGTTTCACACAAGCAGATCGGCACTGTTATCGTGCACGCTGCAGAAACTTTCTCCATTTCCCTCTCCCCCAACGGGAGGTATCTCGCATGTGGAGATGACAGCAAAATCACTCTTCACAGTCTCAGCGATGTCCTTCCCCCACCCTATTTCAGCGATGTAGGTACCTATTCACTCACGGTACTGGCATTGCTAACTCCCGCACGACACTGCTTGGGACGTGATCTTGCAGCTGCCAGCTGCTACTCGGCTCCCACTCATGCATGTGAGTGACAACACGCTTAAATCATGGACGCAAGACGACCCAACGACAGCTGAAACGATACTGTCCGAAGAGATCACGCAAGCTTCGAAACGCAGTCACTACACACTGGCGAATCGCGCGCTTATACGAGCGCGTTCGAAAAACTGGGCACTGGCAATCGAGGATGCCAAAGACGTGAGTTTACTTTTGCTCTACTTCGTGCGCATGTTCACTCGCATGCATCTCAAGTCCCTCCAGATTCAGGCGTCGCCCGTAGGCCATATCGCGATGGCCGTCGCTCTACTTGGCCAAGGTGATCGGGAGGGCGCATTGTGCACATTCGACCTTACTTTTCATGACTGTGAGCCCCGCGACATCAGATTTCTCTTACTACTGAAGGTGCGCGAGATAATCTATATGCTTGTCGCAACTAATCGACGTTCCGCTCAGTCGATTCTCGTGTTCGAATCCGGAAATCAAGATGAGGCAATAACACGCGCACAATACCTTGCTACAAGAGCGAACGAAGACAACGCCACATACGTCTACACCCAGGCACGTGCATCGCGCGATCCAGAACAGTAAATGCCACTTCTGATACATTCCGTAGGTTCTTGGAGTTATGTACTTGAAGAAAGGTGATTACGGACGCGCGATACCATTGTTCGAGTGTGCGAAGAAACTAGCCCCCATCGACAAAAAATGCCCTCCTTTAATGACGATCTCGCTTGTAAGTCTTCTTTCGTTCCTATGTTGTGATTTATCTGACTCTCAATGAAAGATATTTGAATGGAGCTTTGATAGACTTGATATTATCGTGCGGCGATGTCTATGGGAAACCCACTATGCTGCAGGATGTACAGGTGAGGAGATCCGAGCGAACAAGGCAACCGTAGACTGGGTCTCTACAGGTAAGTCCTGGAGCCACCAGCTTAGTTGACGTGCACAGTAATGTTCGCCATTAGATTTTACCAAAAAATGTGTGGCTACGCTTGAACATATTGGCGATCAAGCCTTTATCTCCGCAAAACATGATGATGCGATTGCACAGTACTCCACTGCGCTGTTTCTCGATCCCCCAAGTCCCACAAGTCTTTTTATAAAACGGAGCAGAGCTCAAGCGGCAAAGGGATTGTGGGAGGATGCACTGCACGATGCGAACGAGGTATGGACGGCATTTTCCCTGTCTTAGTCTGCTCTCAACGGCTCCTATGCCAGGCAATTAAAGCGGATCCCTCCTCCCCTTGGGGCTATGAAACAAAGCACATGGCACTCCATGGCGCACGACGATACGACGAAGCGATCGCCATGTTGGATGCCATGCTCTCCGTGATCGAACGATCCCGTGACCCTGGAATTAGTCGTATGTATCTCCTGCACCAGTCAAAGACCGCGAGTGACGTGTTTCACAGAGCTGCGGAAGCACTACGTTTCACCATCCGAGACGATCGCGGCCATAGATCTCATAGTTCACGGGATCTTCAAAACTTGTCCTCTTGCCCTGATCGATGTCAACACTGGTCGCCTTTGCGACGGACCCGAACGCATGCGTATCTTCAAAGATGATCCAGCATTCAAAGAGCTCATTTCCTCCACGACAAGGGTAGTGGACAATGGGCGGATCCTACGAGTGGTCGCAAGATATTTTGGATACATCACGTTCTCGCACGTATGGCAGGGGAACGAGCCATCGTTTCAGGACGTCAACCTGGTCAATTCGGTGTGGGATCTTGATGTAACGCCCCTCAACGATAAGTTGCGCAGGCTCTGCGAGGAGGTCCGCGAGCTTGGCCACCGCTGGGCGTGGTCGGATACCTGCTGTATCGACAAGGCCACCAGCTCGATCCTTAATCAGTCCCTCGCATCTATGTACAAATGGTACGAGGATTCGGCAGCGACACTCGTACTCCTGGCAAGCGCGGCGCACCCATCGAAGCTCGGTGATCTCACACTCAGTCTATGGATGAAGCGAGCGTGGACCCTCCAAGAGTTCCTCGCACCCAAGGTCATTCGTTTTTATGATCGAGACTGGAAGCCGTACCTCGGTGATACCCGCCTGAACCACAAGGAGTCGCCGGAAATCATGCAAGAACTGGCGGACGCTATCCAGATCCCTGCTGGAATCATCGTCACGTTCCGCCCCAACGATCTAGGGGTGCGCGAGAAACTGCGCCTAGCTTCGGCGCGCAACGCGACACGAGAGGAAGATGTCGCGTATGCCCTGATTGGCATATTTCAAAGCGACATACGGCCACAGTATGGTGAACGGGAAGCGGCGCTCGGCCACCTTTTACAAGAAATTGTTGCTCGGTCGGGTGAAGTGACCGTGCTCGCGTGGACCGGAAATTCATCGCCATTCAACAGCTGTCTTCCCGCTTCCCTTGCCGTCTACTCTCAATCCCCCCACACTTCACCGTCCATTCCACAAGACGAAATGAATGGACGCGTTTCGAAGCTTCGTAGCGCGTTGCCGCCAGATCAGGCATTGATGATATACGAACAAGTGACCCACCTTCCACCAGCACGCTTTGCTAATCGCCGTCTGCATCTTCCGTGCATCGTATACCGTGTCAGAAGCCTCAGCAACCATCCGGAGAATCTTTATCGTGCGAAGGTATCAGTCCTCGGCGAGTTGGAATTCCAGACTGCGGACCTGCTCCCGCTAGCGGAGCCACGCACACTTGTAGTTGTCTATCCATGGATCCGTGACCTACTACACCCACTAAACGAGCTCAGCGACTCGGGAGATAGCTCGGATACCGAGTCCTACACCGATTTAGCATTCTCTTCGCCATCGGAAGCTGTGCCTTCGGCTTCATCGAATGAGTATACCCGGGGGTACGAGCTGATTGCCCGTCTTGAACGGCCATTCAGTGCTTTGTTACTCCAACAAATATCACACCAAGAATACAGGAGAGTAGCTGCCGATGCCGAGCTCGTCGTTAAAAGATTCCGGCGTCATCTCACGTCGTCGAAGGACATCCGTGTGGAGGTGCTGGAGGTATTGTGATGGCTACCCTAATTTCCGCGTCCTGTTTCTCGCACGTTTGGTGTATTTGCCTTTTCAATAACGCGCTGTGTTATTGATTCGCTATATATACGTACCATCCGTCATTTTGCTTTCGTTGCACAGGCTTCACTAGATGTAGAATTTCCGCTCGTGCTGCTCTTCATCTATGTTTCTGCTCTGAAGCTATCAAGGAAATCAACGGATTAGGTAGCGTGTCCCGAGTCTTACGAGTATAATACTATCCAAATACTGGTTCGGCCTTGTCGACGCGTACTTACCAGTTCCCACGGCTAAACCCCTTGAAGGCATCTGGAGCGGAAAGTAAACAATTCGACTATCTTATCATCCTCCACCGTTTCGATGCTCTCACTTGACGAAGAGGTCCGGTTGTATACAACGAACCCAGAGCGGGAGAAATACTCACTGCTGGCTACGCTCTTTGGGATAATTGTAGCGCTTGACTACCTCGAAAGGGCATATGTGCGCGATGCCATCACCGCTGCTGAGTGAGTACACTTTCCTCGTATCTGACGCGGTGCGCAGCAAGGACTAAGGCGAGACCTGTGAAAGAGATATTCACCAGCGTGTACGAGGCTTCTGTCTCAGTACATGACGATGCTCAAGCTGGTCAAAGACTCTGTACCCTCGATCGAGCAGTTCATGTCGCGATACAATGTGGGTAACTAAGACTTGGAATCGAACGGGTATTCACCCCGGTTTGGGATCGGTTAGATGGATAATCCTGCTGCTCTACATCGCATCCAAGTTGGTGTTCCCGCAACTGTGGAGCACTCCAGTGAGGCTGGTCCAGAGACAGGCAAGTGGATCGCTGAGACGACACAGGTGTGTGATCTTCTCCTCATACAAGCAGTCTGATGAATAAATGAACTTTCTCCATCGCCCGCGCGTAGAACTTTATTACCTTCATGGACGCCCTGAAGCTTCGGCTTCGTGCGAAAGACCAGTTGCACCCTATTCTTCAAGAGCTCGTGACTGGGTACGCACGTTTTAAAGGAAGTAAAGACTGGGAGGGGAGAAGTCGAATGGTTGGTTGGTAAGCTGCCTTCCTGTGGTACGAATTATCCCAATCGCTCATTTTTTGGGGGCCTGTGATAGGCTGATCACGCTAAATGGCATGAAAGCCTCGGAGGAAATTACAGAAGAGCAGTCAAGACAGGTTAGTAACACACTTCGCGCTACATTTATTCACCTTGTCAACTGAATACAACCCTTTGAACGCCATTGACTGATGTCACTTTCGTAGCTTCTCTTCGACGTCGACCATGCCTACGCCGAATTTTTCCGTAGTCTGAGCGGTGGAAAAAGCGATGGATCATGAGTTCAGTACAGGATGTACTCATATTGTACTGTATCGGTTGCACAACATTAGTTTGCACGACCCAGTCGTATGCAATTATCTGTGGTCGCGAGTATTAGCTGCTCTAGCTAGTGCAAGTCCTTGCTCAATGTTTCCGATTTCGCAAGGTTGTCCGTGCACTGACCACAAAATTGCCGATTTTCCGGCGCTCTGTTTCACATCTTCCGGCCGAAGAAGCTCCAAAAATGGACACTTCCAGTAAGATCTCGATCACCCGCTTCCACCTCCGTGGCCAACAACTTGGACTTGACTCGGATGGTGTTGAACAGCGCGGGCCTCTAATGTTACTGACCTACTCGCGGATTCACTTGGCTAATATGGCTGGGGTCTTGTTTTGTTTCATGATGTGATGGCCCTTCTATAGCAGGTACTTCTTGGAACGGCCCTGGTGCCGCACGTTAATCAATCTCAGGCAGTGCGCGAAGGAGGTCTGCATCATGATGTCCTCAATTCGGGTGTACGCCGTGGAATCAACATCACGATCTCGCATGCTGAAATCCCGGTAGGAAGGGGTATCTGCCAATATTCTACTCGTCCATTGGCTGTCCCGCTTCGCTCTATGGCTTTATACGGGGGCTTCCAGGTCCGTAACACTCACGGGTTCATTCCCCCTGCTACGTTCCTAGATGTGACCAGAGCGACATGCAGGATTTAAAGAGTGTCATGGGAGTGCAGTTGTAACATCACTAACATTCCATCAAGCTTCTTGCAGAGCTTCGCTTTCATCAGCCGATTGTCCGGCACCTAGTAGATCTCGCAAGCTGTGTTCTCATCCAGAGTTTACCAGCTCCCGCCATCTACCCTCCCTCTACGCCATGTCTACATTATCGTGTTCCACCGTTTATGACGATCTAGGTCACAACAATGTCGAGGTGAGCAGATCTCGTAGTGAGATTCCCAATTACTAAAGAGATAGGGATGGATAGACTTCAGTAGAGTCTTTGCAAGGACAAATTGGTTGTCTTAGCGAGGAGATCACGCTATTGACAGTCCAAAGTGCAATCTTGCATGAGCGGCGGCGGATCATACGAGAAAGACAGAGCATCCAGCCTCTTGTGATGTCATTCCTTGTTGTGCAACGAAGTTTCCTTGAGATGGAAGACAGCCCAGTTGAGGGGGGCTATCTCTACGACGACACGTATCAAGAGGGAGAGAAATCTCGATTTTCGCACTCCTTGCCTCCGTCCCCGGCGGTGAGTACGGGTTGTCGCTACCATCATTTGCATTGTAGCTGACGACGTTCACTCAGACTTTCTTCCCACCAACTATGGTGATGCTCAGAAGGAAGTCGAAGTTTACAGGCTTCAAACATATCTCGATCAGACTACGACCATTCAAGTGCTTGCACCCCCAACGTCCCAAGAGGTCTACTGCTCCTTCTAGCGTTGCGAGAGTCGTAACATATCTTTTGTCACTTGCTCGTGGGGAACTTCCGCCCTCTGAAATGTAAATATATTGTACGTTCTGTTGGTAGCTGTACTTGTAGGATATATGCATAAGTTCCCGGCGTGACGCCAGAGCCTCACGGAATAGCAGTTGCAACAGTTCCCGAAGCGCTACTGCGCCCGCAGGCCCCTTGAGAACACTTTCTACTTGTAGTACAACGGATATTAATGATGACGGTGACGTTCTCCTATTTCCCCATCACCACGGTCTTGACGAAATTTCATTATTATTGGATCATTGGTGCCTAGTGGCTCCACTAGCACAAAGGTCCGTCCACGATAACGGCGGGAACATTCAGCGCCCAGCAAGGCCCAACATTCTTGACTTGTGACGGATATTAACTTAAAGGCGGCGGCGGCGGAGTAATATTTATACCTACAAAGGCTTGGATCGCAGCCACGACATCGCCCCGACCGCTGTATTTTCAGTCATGGACGAAATCGTTGAAGGTTTATGGATCGGTGATCTCCCGAGCGCGTTGGATGTCGAAGGTCTCAGGGCCAAGAACATATACAGCGTGGTGACGGCGATGCGGGGGAAAGTAAGCATCCACGCGGTACGCTTCATTCCAATGATATCTTGGTTCTACCTTGGTCCTCACGAGCCTCAGACGTTCAACAAGTACCAAATTAATATCGACGATAGCGAAGATGAAGATATCCTCGTACATCTTCTACCGTCTATCTCGTTCATTCAAAGCGAGCTAGACAAGGGTCGAGGTGTACTCGTTCATTGCCAGGCTGGAATCAGTGAGTTGTTGCGCCGTTTAAGTCGTGTTATGACGATCCGATTAGTTTACGATAGGCCGTAGCTCGACAATCGTTGCTGCATACCTAATGCACTCTCAGAAACTGGACGTCAATACTGCCATTGAAAAGATCAGGGAGAAACGGCCACAGATAGAGTGAGTAGAGCAGATTCTGTGCGGCCGACCCAAGCTCACATCGGTAGACCAAACGATGGGTTTCTTCAGCAGCTCGAGGTCTTTCATCAAGCGTCGTACAAGATTTCTCGCAAGGACAAAGCGATCCGCATGTTTTACATGGAAAGAGCCGTCGAGGAGGTCATGAGTACGTGATATACGCGCTGTGCCCTACTGTATGCGGGGCTTTTTTGTTGCATTGTTGTTCTTGTTTTTTTTGGTTGGGGTTGGCCCCTTTCCCTCGGTTGTTTTTTTGGCCGGCCCCCTTGGCCCCCTTTCGGATTCGTTTCCAATCCCCCGGTTGTTATTCCCAGGCGGCGGATTCGGTTGCAAATTTTGCGGTTCGTTGTTGTTGGTTCTTCGCGTGTTATTGGCAGTGATGTCCTCTGACTCTCTCGCAGGCAAGAACTTGCTACCCGCGAACACATGCTTGATCACGGCCAGCTCGGCCCACCGACTCCTGCACTACCTTCTCTCACACCTGTCGCCTCGCGTAGACCTTCAAATGATCATACCACATTGGCTCCTCTTTCCCGGCGGCCATCAGCAAGCATGAACGTCTCCATATCCCGCCGGCCTTCAACCAACCAACCCCGCTCCCGCATGAATTCTTCATCACTTGAGGGACGGTCAGCTGTTCTCGCTGCCCTGGGCGGCCGCGGGCTCCTCGAGTCCCTCTCGATGTCGGCTCTTGAAACAGAGGATGAAGATCAAGAGTCCGAGTCCGAGAAGGCGTTGCCCAATGGTAATAGTACGGCTCCCAACCCCCCATCTCGGCGCCCTTCAGGAGGAGACTCTCGACCCTTTCGTCCGTCCCCACTCTCAATGGAGGGCATCGGTCGCGATCTATCAGATGCACTCGACCAAGTTGCCATCACGGCAGAAACGGATCCAGCACACCCACTGTCCCCAGAGTCAGAAGCTACTGCTAAGCTGTCTCCGACTGTAGCTCCTCAACTCCCATCCGCGAGCATGTATGCTAGCCCCGCAGACCTTGCTGCGCAGTTATCCTCGAATCCAAAGCTTGCAGCACTGCGAACTCCGCCTGGACTCAGTATGACCGGTTTGAACGGGGCAAATAACATCAAGGCCTCTATAAGTCCCCCTATCCTAATGAACCCGAAGTGTTCAGGGTACTTCGTAGAGCCAGTGAGTGCCCTTTATCCTGAATCACACATTGGCGCTGAAAAGATCCTCGCGTTCAGATGAAATGGATGGAGCCATATCTCGAAGGTGGCCAGTTAGCTGGCAAGCTCGTCTGCCCCAATAACAAATGCGGCGCAAAAATTGGAAACTACGACTGGGCTGGAGTTTGTTGTGGCTGCAAGGCATGGGTTACCCCCGTAAGTGTCAATATTCATCGCTCGCTCGTTATCCACACTTACCCTGTTTTGTAGGGGTTTTGCATACATCGATCCAAAGTCGATGAAATTGTGGTTTGAGATCCTGCATCTCCAAACTTTTACACCCGAGACGCTTGCGAGCGCTCATGCCTTTGGTTTCTTGGCTTTGTGAAAAGGAAGCATACTCGAACTCTATGTTTATCTTTGGTATACTTGCAGTCTAGCTTCTCATACCTACTTGCAATTGGCGTAACTGAATGATCATTCACGGAACTATCTTACACAGGGGAACGAAGGTTGGACGATAGGTGGATCGTTTTCCGGTGAGTGAGCGAGAAAGGAGAGTGGTATTTGGTCTAGGTTAAGGAAATCGAGGAAAAGGGTAAAAGGATAATGCATACACGAAACGGGGTAGGAAATAAAGATGAAATTTATGAGATTTAGTAGCGGGAATTACCAAGGAGCGTAGGATGAGAAACGAGAGGAGACAAGATGAACCAAATCGAAGGCATACTGAACGCAAGCAAAAAGAGAAAAAAATATAGGGATATGGGTTGGTGAGATAGGAAGTCCGCTATCGGTCCCCAGCAGTGTTTACAGTCTTCATAGATCGTCTTGAACCAAAGCGAAGCTTGCCGTCATCCCCACGGCCCCACGAGAACAAGCCACCGGTGTCATGCGAATGCGCACTGCCTGTCCGTGAACGAAGTGACCAAGCTGGCGAGACTGGTCGCGCAGGAGCGTTGACTTCGAGGTGGTCGTGGTGATGATGATGGTGATGGTGTCCAGAGTGGCCAACGGTGTGTCGTCCATCGCAGCATGCACGAACATTCTCTAAACCTTCGAACCCATCGTCCGATTGGGATTCACCATGAAGCTCAAACTCGAGGTCTTCGTCATCTTGGCCATTGTTGCCTCCCATCACCTGTTCGAATGACCGGGTGGGACTGTAGGGGCTCTCTGGTGCGGCCCAGCGGAGGTATTCTGCAGCTGGTGTGCCAGAACGTTTCCCGACAGAACCCCTAACAGAGAGCTGGGAGCGACTTCGCTTTCCCCGAGGGGTAGTGCTGAAGGCCCCTCCATTGCGACTGCTCCGGCCACTACGCTGACTTTGAGGGCTCGATTCCACCAACTGGCGGTGATCGTCGTCGGTGAATTCTGCGCTTTGTGACATGGGACTGGTAGGAGCAGCACCGTTGGGTGAGGTCACCGCACCGGGGTTAGGACGAGCCAAAAGATATTTAAGGGCCTGTGTGGGAATTCAGCTTTGGGAGCCTATCCAAGACCACGAGAAAGGCACTTACACTGAGCCAGATGTCATGGCGCTCCTTCGTAGGCGCAGTGATCTTCATTTCCCTCTGCGCTGTCGAGATGACTACGCTATATTGGTACAGCCCTGGCGGCATGGGATTAGGGTCCAGAACCGACCGAACGCCTTCGATGTATGCTATGAATGGGGATCAATCATTGATGTTCGAAGCAAAAAGGTTTCACATGAGACTTACCACTCTTAGCACTCGACTCTGACACGTTCGACGAGCCGGGATCGGCGGAGCTCCAGTACAGCGTCTTGGTATAGGGATGTACCCAGAAGAACCGCTTATGCCGCTTCTCTCCATAGCCTTTCCCAATGGTACGCCTCGTATACTTGTATAAGAACTCCCCAATCATCGTCTGTGTGATCGCATGGATAACCGCGGGGTCCGTCGATCCACCGGTGGCATCCACGCTGCCCTTTCCGGGTGTAACAGGCGCGCTTGCGTTCTGGTCTCGGTTCACGAAGGGGTTGTGATCGGATGACATGGATGACCGCGGAGAGAGGGCGCTGCCCGAGGCGAGAGAAGTGCTCGATAGTTCTCTGCGTTCCTTCTCCCGAACACCCCATGATGGCAGACCAGATGGAGGCTGTGAGTGCTGGGCATGGGCAGCTGCGTTTGCGGCAGAGCGGAAACTGCTTGTGGAGGGAGGCTGGCGGAGGTTTGATGCTGAGGGTGGCATACTCGAACCGTGCTGTCTCGGGCCGTAAGATCCTCTGCCGTGCACAGATAGCATAGCACCGAACGTCGGGGTCGTCGCCCGTTGGATGAGCTCCGGTGGAGGCGGCGATGAGGGACGCGGCGGTGGGGCATCACTTGAAGCCGATGATGTTGTCGGGAACCTTCTTTCGGGTATAAACGAAGGGGGAGGCATGGTACTGGTTGGCGGTGGTTGGCGCGGAGGCGGAGGGAGAACCATCATGGGTGGACGCGTCTTGTCAACCACGGATGGCACCGCAGAGGGTGTACGAGAGCGTCGTGTTCCATCGTCAATGGCGGAGGAAATGGCCGACTCGATGGATTGACGTCGGTCAGATTGAGAAGTGCGGGCGTGAATGGCACTGAACGTAGCGACGACAGAATCTCTGATCATAGACACCGGTGAGGGAGCGGCGGTAATAGGTGAGGTCGGTGGTGATGACGTGGGTACGAACTGGAATTGCTGCCCGGTTGATCCCACTCTGTACAAACCCAACGGCGCGATGGGAGACACAGGACCATTGGGTGGGTGAGCAGTAGGAGTAGCAGATGATGTCGAGATATCCTGCTTTCCTGAAGGTGTCACCGGAGGAGTAACAACGGGTGCGCTAAGGGGCGCGACTGGCGTTGGTGCCTCGGTCTGTACGGACATCTCCTTGACTTCGGGCTTCGGTTGCTCGAGGTACTTGACGACCTCGACCTCGACGGGCTTCTCGACCTCCTTGATCACCTCGACCTCCTTGATCACCTCAACCTCTTTGATCACCTCTACCTCCTTGATCACTTCCACCTCCTTGATCACTTCCACCTCCCTAACCACCTCGACTTCCTTGATCACTTCCTTGACCACTTCCACCTCCTTGACAACCTCCACCTCCTTGACGACCTCCACGACCTTGACCTCCTCAGGCACCACATCCCCAACCCCCCTATCCTCATACGCCTTATGCTCCCTCCCATAAAAGTCCCTCCTCTCAGTAAACGAGTCCACACTCAACCTCGACCTCGACCGTCCCGTCACGGACACCTTAATGCTCTCCTCATCACTCTCCGAATAATCGTTGTCCGACATGGTCAACACAGAGTGGAAATCTTCCCTCGACTCGGATGGAGTGGTCATACCGACGCTCATGCGCGCGTCGTGGTAGTCTTCCGCGTCGGTCTCGGTTTCGGCGCCTGTTTCTGTCGCGCCGTCGTCCATGTCGAAGTCGGATTCCGGCTCTTCTTCGCCGGCGGGGGAGAGCGGGACGCGGATGTTCTGGATTGTGGAGTCGCCGGTCGTGTCCGAGGAGTAGGTGGAGAAGTCGGACTGGGTGAGGGTAGTGCGGCGGGGAACGGGGGAGAAGACGGGTCCGCGAGGCTGGTCTGCAAGAGGTGATGTCTGGATCGTGGTATGCACGACGGATGGCTCAGCGGGGGCGTGCTGCATTGCCATATCGTGGGTGACCACTTCCTCTGTCTGACACGACATCTCAGAGGTAACCGCAGGAACGGCAGCCTCAACAACAGGTGCAGCGACGACGACCTCCTCGGCTTTGACTTCCTCGGCCTGCACACCTGCCTCGCTCATAACGGGAGATGCACCAACAGGTACCAGCAGGGTGATCTCATCGAAATCGGTCTGGCACTCTGCCTCCTTCATCTCCTTATCCATGTCAAGCACAACATCGTCTTCCACCACACTCGACATCCCAATACCCAATTCTGCCGAGAGCGCAGCAGCCAGCGCCTCAGGCTGGCCAACAAGCGACGGAGGCCTGGCCTCTTGGAATGCAGCGCCACCCCGGGAACGACGTTGGGGGGCTCCGCCACGGCCGGGACGCGCGAGAACGGATTGGCGTAGGGGGCTCGAGCTGGATGGGAGGGAGCTGTAGGAAGCTGATTTGCGAAGGACGTTGGCGAAGAGGGGGTCCATCCCATCGACGCTTACGCGGTTCGAGGGTGGGGCGAAGGGGGAGGCACTGATGTCGCGCTCGCGCTGATCGTCATCGTGATCAATACCGTCTTCGCTATCATCTGAACCGTCAAGATCGAAGTCGTCCTCTTGGTCTTGGAAATGTCCTGGGATTGGAGGGACTGGAGGGGGAGGTGTAGATGACGCAGCAGCGAAATCTCCGCCGTTATAATCCGACGAAGGGCTATGCGCAGCCATCCCAAGTCGCTCGGTGAGGGAGAACGCACCACCTCTACCTCTCCTCCCCCTCGCACGGCTCCCGCCCGAACGGAACGGAGTGAGCTTGTGCTTGGGTTTCGCACTGCTCGGAGCAGGACCCTCGACGTCCTCGAACAAGTCGCTTTCCGGTGGCTCGTTTTCATCATGGACATACCCAGGACTGGACTCAAGCTTGCGCTTATAATCCATTCGCATCTCCTTCTCCCGATGCAACGAGCCCTTGAGCGTCTTGATCTGCCTCTCCGCATGGAACAACCTCTGCTGCAGCGCCTCGATCTCCTTGTTAGGGTGACTGGAAGCGTGGAAAGGACGCGAAGGGGATGGATCGGGTGAAACGTCCGCGATGTCTTCGAAGGTTTCTGGTTGGAATACACCCGACCGTTCGACGGTTCTCCGGTTGGTAGATGCACCACCCGTAGTGAACACATCGTCCTCCTCCGCCGTAGCAGGCGTCAGGAAATCCTTCGCGTCGCCCTGGCCAGGAGTCAACGGGCTCCCAAACCGAGGCCCCATCCTCCGGTTGGCTTTGGCAACCTCAGCCTTCATCGCATCAAGCGCACTCTGCAAGTCGCTCTTGTCCCGTTGCAGCCCGGCAGCATGTTTACGCGCCTGAGCGAACTCGGTATCGTGTTTGGCTTTGAATTCGTCGAGATTGGTCTTGATCCGCTCGGCTTCGTTCTTGTGTTGGTCGGCGGATTCGCGTGCGGAGTTGAGGGCTTTGGTGAGGCGTTTGTGCTCGGATTCGAGGCGCTGAGATGTGCTTTGGGAGTCGGAGAGTTGGGTACGGAGTTCTTGGAGGGTCACTTCGAGGTTCCAGTTTTCTTCTTTGTATTTGTCTGTGGAGGGATGTTTAGTGGTGTAGTTTTCGTTATTTTTGTTGGGAAGACGTACCGGAACTTTGCTCCTGGGCACGGAGGGCGGTACGGAGGGCCTCGATGCTCTTCTCAAGATCGTCCTTTTCCTCCTTCATGTCCTGGATAGCCTTGTCCCGCTCGCCGAGAAGACTTTGCAGCCGTCGCACCTCGGTCAACAGTCCACTGCCAATTTCGAAGGCGAATTCTGCAGCATTGAACATGAGCACACAGAGCGCGGTTGTCATGTTGGTCCAAGAGCAACGTACCGACGTCATCTGCTCTGTGGGCTGCATTCTTGGCACGTCGGGATTGAGCGGCGGAAGAAGCGGAAGCCTTGGAACGCTCCGGCTCATCGCGTTGGAGGTCTTTGATGGGAATTGAAGGAGAGAAGTCGTCCTCGGGAGGGCGCTAAATTAGTTGGTCAGCTTCCAAACTCAGGAACAAAATGAACATCGAAAGACAGGAAAGTAAAATTGAGAAGGCCCCATCAACATCATTTTGATGGATGAGCGAAATTCGACCCATGAAAATCACGAGCATGAACGTGGCGCTCAATCGCAATTGTGTCGGTAGACAACGAAGTTGCATGACCAACGAAAGTAGTAGCTCCACAAGCTTCTTAGCTTTCAAAATGAACGAGCCTCGTCTATCAAAGACGATCTCGTGGCACCACCAAGCAGACATTGTGTATGATAAACACGAGGCTCTGGAAGAAGCACCCGGGATTGTGGCATGCACGTCCAAGGCTTCCTTCCGTGATAACGAACGGAACCACGGTATTTGAATAACGAAATCTGCAAGGTTGTGACGCACTTTTGTACCGAATGCGCTGGATAGCTGCGCGTTTTCGGTGTCCCAAGCTTTGACAGTGTCAGCAAGTTCGCGGTAGCGTTCTCTTGCTTCAGCGTCGAGTTCCTCGTCGTCGCCACGCTCCGCATCAAAATCCTGGAGCTGACGTATCTTTTCCTCGAGCTCAATCTGCTGAGCGAGGACGCGTTGGCCGAGAGCACCCGCTTGTTGGAGCTGCTTTTCCTTGTTGTCGAGAAGGAGCTGTAGATGGAACTTGCGTTCACCTGGAGAAGAAAAGGAGTGCTTGGAAAAGTCGGGCATGTTTTCAAGGGCATCCGCTAGACCGTCAGATGAGCTTGCCATGCCTGCATATGCCCAACCAATAATTTGGTCAGGTCACAAATTTTACTTGCAGGCCTCGAGTCGGGCGAGTGGTCGAAATATGAATCCGCAAGAACAACGCGACTGCAGGCACTAAACCAACACGACCCTCCCTTTTTTGGCTATTAATTTCCACGGCTGCTGTAAATCGACAAGTTAATTCGGTTCAATTTATGGCCGGATCTGAAGGAAAAACACAGCCTTTCAGCAGAAATCATGCGCAAAAAACGCGCGCGTCATGTTTTCTGGCAGGAAGTGAATACTTGGAACTTGGCAGGGTCTTTCGCTGCGTCGATCAGTACCAGGCGCGTCCACCCTGAACCTCTAGCAGCCAATCGTGTTCTGCTGCGCCAACTACCTTGCTCCTGCTTGCGGCGATTCTCGGCAACTCTGGTCTTTCTATGCCCGGAGCGTAGCGCTCATAACATTGAACAGGGCTGTGGTGTTCACGATCCCGGGCCAACCGGGGATCCAGGCTTCCACACATGTAGTCAGCGTCACGAAACGCGATGCGGATCAACTTCTAAGCAAGTTGTTAAGCATTCCGCTTTAACCACAGCCTTACTATGTAGTGGCTTGAGCGACTGCCGCATATCGTAGAAACCGATCCCGTCATTGACACCACTGGCACCTAACCCTTCTCTGCG
This sequence comes from Hydnomerulius pinastri MD-312, assembly GCA_000827185.1. Taxonomy (NCBI): domain Eukaryota; kingdom Fungi; phylum Basidiomycota; class Agaricomycetes; order Boletales; genus Leucogyrophana; species Leucogyrophana pinastri. The sequence continues at coordinate 250,100 of KN839857.1, read as the reverse complement.
CCACGTTGAATTTACAAGTCGACGTCACTCTACATAGATCCTGCTCATTCAGAAGTAGTCATCCCACGTGACTTCATTCTACTTTGCCCTCTCCACATTTTGACCCTGAGTTGCATAGCAGTACTCTCTTGGTCAGGCCCCTTTACTTCCTATTTGCGATACACCAGTACTTGCTCTTGAGTGACTTCCGGCTCGGGGTGGTCCATCATCAAATCGACACGTCCGAGTCTCCATCTGTGCGGCATCCAGATCTATGTTTAACAACAAGCCCTTCTACCCCTCGTAAGTTGTGCCATACGAAACCTGACGCATCGACGTCGACTCGGAGTCAATCACCAGAATCAGGATTAATAACCCCTGTCATATGTGCACCATCTGACCGTGTGTTTGCTACCATGGGATCATGGCGGACGTCCTGCTAATTTTGACTCGCGCTTACGAGCATCCTCTTATCTTATCCGCATCCTTCACCTCTCCGTAGGTGTCAGTCAGGCAAGAACGATAAATAACCATTCATGACTAGCGAACCAGTTTTGCGCCTAGGCGTCGATGTCGGCGGAACCAATACGTGCGCATTTCACTGGTCTAGTCTCAACTCAAAGTGGTGTATGCTGACCTCGACGACCGAATGATGCACTCTCCAGCGATGCCGTCCTTCTGAATATCTCGGAGGGATCGCAGAGGGGACGAGTTCTCGCATCCGCTAAACACCTAACCACACCGGACGTCACCCAGGGCATCCAGAACGCCATCCAAGATGTCCTCAATCAGGTCCCAGATGCGACTAACATTCAAGCAATCTCTATCGGCACAACGGTACGTTCCCCTCTAACACTCCTGAGAGCTATGGACTCAGCGGCATCGCGCGTGCTGGTTCCCCTGTCCCTGCAGCACTTTGTCAACGCACTCGTCGAAAGGAATCCAACTCGGCTAGATCGTGTGGCTGTCATTCGCCTCTGCGGGCCTTTCACTCACGGAACTCCACCGTTCGTCGGTTTTCCATACGACCTCCGAAATCGTACGTCAAACAACGAGGAGACTCTGATCTGATAAAACTGAACCCCTGCTGCCTTTCACGTACAGTCCTCGAAGGTCCCTGTTTCCTCGTTTCAGGTGGTCTGCAGATCGATGGAAGCGAGATCGCGAGCGTGGACACCGCAGAGATTGAGTCTGCCTGTGAAGAGATCTCTCGACAGGCACGTTTTTTTCTTCGTTACGTCCCCCACTAACCTTGATGTAAAAATAAAATAAAAACTCACCCCTCCACAAAGGAAATACACGCAGTTGCGATCATCTCGGTATTTGCCCCCATCGATTTCACGCTTAAGCAAGAAGAACACGTCGCGTCCATCGTGCGAGGGAAATTACCACACCTCGATGTCGTTTGTTCCAAGGACGTGGCTCACATCGGCCTCCTTGAGCGAGAGAACGCATCCATCCTGAATGCCTCGCTCCTAAGGTATGCAAAGAAGACGGTGGCAGGTTTCCAGAAAGCGGCACGTGCGCTACACCTAAGATGCCCCGTTTTCATCACGAGTAACGATGGCACCTTATTCAACTGTGCCCAGGCTGCTCGATTACCCATTCGAACGTTGTAAGTCCACAGACAATGATGCCTTGCTTACTCATGAAGGTTATCATCTGATCTTTTGGGGCGTTGTGCGCAGTTCTTCTGGGCCTACTAACTCAATGCGAGGAGCTGCGTTCCTGGCGTCCCTTGAATCTGACATCTCGAAACAATCCGCGTTGGTAGTCGATATAGGGGGTACAACAGTTCGTGGATCTCATTTCTATTTCTTCCCTTTGTGGCAAAATCATTGATTGATTCGTTGTACCTTCACATCAGACCGATATCGGCATGCTCCTGTTCGTATTCATGCCAACTGTGTCTGTGCTTCTTTTTAATCGGGTTCTTACGCCCTGAAGGCCTAGTGGTTTTCCTCGGCAGGCTGCGGCTCATCACGAACTATGTGGGGTTTTACTGAACTTCTCTATGCCTCATGTTACAAGGTAATGTATCCTGCATGCTAGATCCAGCCTACTTACTTCCATAGGAACTTTCCATCTCATATACCCCTCCTAGCATCGGTCTAGGCGGTGGCTCCTTGATCCGCCAGGATTCTCACACGAAACGAGTCACAGTCGGTCCAGATTCAGTCGGGCACCGAATCACATCCGAAGCCCGTATCTTCAACGGTTCAACTCTTACAGCCACCGACATCGCCGTAGCTGCTGGTCGCGCCTCGATTGGAGATGCATCCCTCGTAGCGGACCTTGGCGAATCTGTGATAGATGGCGCGCAGAGGGCGATCAGGAACATGTTGCAGAATACGCTTGATGCAATGAAGACGTCGACGATGGATGTGCCTGTGTATCCTGTTGGCGGAGGATCGATTTTGGCACCTGACGAGCTTGCGGGTGTTAGTCGCGTTCATAGGTTCCCGCATTATGATGTTGCGAATGCAGTTGGTGCTGCTATTGCTCAGGTGAGCATGCTCCTTTTTTGATGACACACAACCAGAAAATACACCTACTGACATCGGGGACAGATATCTGGTACCATCGACTCGTTCGAGGACATATCATCTACACCAGTGTCCGAAGTTAGAAAAGCTGTCGAGGCAAAAGCCATTGCACGCGCAGTCGCTGCTGGTGCGGATCCGAACCGCGTCACCATCGTGGAGAGCGAAGTTATCCCGATCGCGTATACCTCAGGGCGCTGCCGCTTCTACGTCAAAGCTGCCGGGGACTGGAGTGGCAATACCATCACTGACGAGATTGAGGGCGATGACATCGTCTCGAGCTCGCAGTCCAGTGAGGACTTGGGAGTGCGCCAGGAGGCGACATCATCGGGCGCCATGGCCTCCAACTCTCCGGCATACGGTTCTGCTGAGGACATTCTCTCGTTTGTACCCAAGGTACAGGGAAACCAATGGTTTATATCCGAGATTGACCTCGAATGGATCGCCGATGGGTGTTATGTCCTTGGGTGTGGTGGCGGTGGCTCCCCACTGCACACATTCCTCGAGCTACGCGAGATGGTACGGGCAGGCGAAGTCATCAGAGTCATCGATCTGGGCTCTTTGGCGTCTGAAGCGCTCGTTGGATGGGGCGGAGGGATGGGCAGCCCGGAGGTATCTTCAGAGAGATTGTTGGGCAATGAGTGCGCGTGGTTTCATGTGTTGGTTAGTCTCCGGATTGAGTATTCTACAGGTACAACGAAGCGAGCGCTGACCTTTGGGCATTCATGGGGGTAGGTGATGTGTGGGACATGGCCAGTGTACAACTTGACCCTTGCCGGATATCAGATAACGAAACCCGACGCCCTCGCTGCACTAGAGATCGGTGGCGGAAATGGAATGATTAATGTGAGTTGTTTGTGAAGGAGTGGTCGGTTTCGGTCCGCTAAAATCACATGTTGTAGATGATAACGGCCGCGACTAAGAACTATGATATACCAATTATTGATGGAGATTTCATGGTCTGTACTAGAATGCTCCTTTACCAGCGGGCTTTATGCTGAACTCGCATGTAAATATCGCAGGGTCGTGCATACCCTACGGCAAGTATCCTGCGCTGCTCTGTTCGGAAGAAGCACTGAGGAAGGATCATACAGTGGCACCAAACAACAGCGAATGTCTTCGACGAGACCGGTCGAGGTCTAAACTTGCTCCCAAGTGCCATATCGAGCGGAGACGGTAACGTCATGGTGCGTCAGTGTCACTGTCTAAAAGTTTAAAACGAAGCTTGCGACCCTGCATTCTGATCACGTCATATAGATCATGACCAAGGCGAAGAAAGACACCGACGTCGATGCTTCGCTTCGTGCAGCTTGCGTTGAGATGGGGTATGCTCTTGCTATACTTTCGCGTACCTACGCGACTCACTAGAAACCTCTGGCAGGACGCATGTTGGGCAGGCCAGCCGACCTTTGAGAGCCAAGGACCTGGGGGTTTCGATGATAGTCAACACCGTCTCGCTGAGCTGGCGTATTGGTAGAGCTATCGCTCTGGCAAGAAAGCAGTCGAATATAGGGCAGATTGGACAGGTCGTTGTTAATGCTGTTGGAGGCTCCAAGACTGCCAAGGTACTATTCAACGGGAAGATCACGGACATTCGCAGACGGTTTGTTTTTCCTCCACCTGCCAGGGTATTCGTGGCACTCATGATACATTTTTAAGTCTGCACAAGGGACATACCATTGGGGAAGTGGTAATTACAGCTCTATCCTCAGACGATGACGTAGAGGAGGATCCGGACAGACCTGTAGAAAGATTTTCTGGAACGCTGGTTATACCATTCAAGAACGAGAACCTTTACGCCGAGCACACTGCCAACGATGGTCGGATAACGGTACCGGCATCCTTGGTTCTCACTCCGGCAGAACATCCACTGACCTCCTGCATTGTAGATGCTGGCCTCCGTGCCTGATCTGATATCTGTTCTTGACGCACAGAATGGCTCGGCGTTAGGCACTCCGCAATATAAATACGGGCTACGTGTCTTGGTTCTCGGAATAACGGCTGCCCCCCAGTGGACTAATACGCAACGGGGACTTGAGCTTGGCGGGCCAAGTGCTTTCGGGTTGGTCATGGAATCATCAATTTGGTGGCTAAATATTGACTGTGCATGTAGTTTCCCGAACATTCAATATACGCCACTCGGGGTGTACTGTAAGCCACGATCAGTCATCGAAGAGTATGCAGCGGGGATGTAACTTACGACACTCCCTCGAGGAAGAGATGTTGGAATCTGGGGTGCTTGCGTATGTTGATTCTGGGGACGCATGTTCTCCATCTTTCTTCGTGGCTGCGCTCGAGGCAGCCCTTTGCCCACACTCTCTTCTGCGAGGAACTTTTCCTTTCCCTTCTCTGTCAGATATTTTCGCATGGGGACCACCCTCGATTATTCGGGATTGAATGTGGTCGTGGGCTTTTCCCCACACAGGTTCCACGGTGTATGTCAATGTCTTTGACGCTTCAAGAATAGCCAATGCCAATTGAGATGCTGTATATTCGCTGTGCTCTGGTTTGCTGGTGCTATGTCGATGTGTCGATCGTCGGCGTCGCGCAGTTCCGATCTGCTCTGGTAGCAGTGTTCAACACCTGATGTCAATTGATTATGCAGCGTCTTCTCTGACCTGGAAGCTGGGTGACTTCTCTGGAGATCTCCAGTGGCATGGGGAACCAGATCTTAGCACTCGTATTCCGCTCAACCGGAAAAAGGAATTTTCGTGCACGTATATATGTGGGTGTGGGGGGGTGACCAGGGCCTATAACTCGCCACAAACATGATCGGACCTCGGGTCAAGCCCAGGTAGGGCGGTTGCGTGCATCAGAGCTCTAACGGCGTCGATACAAAAGACGAACGGAAATTAAATCATGGAGCCTGATTATATTCCACTCGTCTAGCTACTGGTCATTAATCATACAACAAGTGATAAATTAGTCTATTCCATCAGAGATGTGCGCGTCCAAGGAACTAAAGCGGTATTCCGTAGGCAAGGCTGAGGGAATTATATCAGCCATGTCCGAGTCCTTGACAAAGTGTATAGAAGGCAAAAAAAAATGTGTAGGTGAAGTGGGGTGTGCGAATGAGTAACTAAATTCTGCTAATAAGGTACGGAAAATATCCATGACCTCGTAGAATCAAACCTTTTCGCTTGCTTGTTTTGCTGCTATCCGCCTTCGCTTCCATGCAGGCGTGAAGTCCACGTTTCGAAGCATGACTACTGCAACGGCATATACAACGCCAAAGCAGATGGCAGGAATTGTTCCAAGGTGATAGCCTTTCACGAGCGCGTTGAGGATCTGATCCTCGTATTGAGGGTACTGCGCATGATCATCCGCCAACCCGAGCCCTTGGTTGACAAGAGAGTCAGGAAGTTGCCCGCGGAGTGACTGCGTGAAGCTGGTTTCAAATATTGCCGTGAGAAGCGCTGTTGCAAATGTTCCGCCAAGTGTCCGGAGAAATGACAGGAAACCACTGATACCAGCGATCTGGTGCGGCTTGACTGACATGGGTCCGACCACTAGGGAGGGTTGATAGAGGAGACCGGATGCGGTTCCAGTGATTATTGAGAACCCGATAGTGCGGGCGGCGGGCGTATAGCGCCCTACCATCAACATCAAACCGCTTCCTAGCGCATAAAGGACGCCTCCAACCACTCCTATGAGTCGTACCTGGCCGGTTTGGGAAAGAAGGTTGGCCCCTAGGACGGATGAAATCCCAAGGGTGAGAATCAACCCGAACATTTGCAGGCCAGATGTCACTAGGCTTGACCCTTTGACATCGATGAAATAGCGGGGGAGGAAAAAAACGGACCCGAAGTAGCCTGCTCCGGTGAGAAAATTGATAAGGCATGTGATGGGAATATTCGGGATGCTGAAAAGAGTGATGTCGACGACGGGGTGTTCGGCTACCTTGAGCTCGTAGTAGACAAAAACAGGGATAAGAAGCCCTCCAATGACGAAGAGCGAGATAATGGGTGCAGACTTGACTGAATGTTTGTGAATGTCCCCATCACCCAATCGAAAACCACTTACATTCCAAGGGAACATTTTGTTGCCCATCTCTATGGCAATGCATATCATGCTGGAAATCGCAACCGCCAGGACGCAACCAATGTAGTCAACTTCTCGCAGCTGGGCAAGAAGGCCGGCACGCTGCTTCCGATGTGGAACAGGGTAGCGGAGGCTCGCTGTTCCGACAGCCAAAGTGACCCCGATGAGCATCAGGGTTATCCAAAAAATCCATCTCCAGTCGGTGTCGACGGAGAGGATGGCCCCCAAGACTGGCCCTATTGCCAATCCAATGGCCGATGAGAGATTGAAGAAGCCAAGCCATATGCCTCGAGTGTCCGCCGTTGTCAGATCCAAAATTACAATAACCCCAACAGATTGCCTTCCTGCAGCGCCGATGCCCTGAAGAAGTCGCGCTCCAATTAAGGAATTCATAGACTTGGAAGGGGTCACGTGGGTCAGACAGAGAACCGTGTTTCACGCGATCGACAATGAAAGGAGACTTACTGTGGCCAAACCGCACCAGAGAGTCCCAGCTGCAAAGATTACCATAGTACCATTGAATACTCCAGAACGTCCGAAAATGTCACTGAATTTGCCAAGTAGCGTTTGGGTGACGGTGAAGCCCAGCAGGTAGGCTGTCGCAATCCAATTCTGGTTGGCGAGGTCGTTGAAGTCCGCACCTATAATGTGCATTGCAGTCGTGGCTGTTGTCTCGTTAAAGTAGGCAGTGAAATTGCCGATCCACAGACTAGCCATAATCAAGAAAAAGTGCGTCCGCGTCACAACCACCGCTGGTTGTTGACATTCGGATGACTCTGCGGCCTTCTCTTGCGAACGGTCCTGCGAGGGCCGCGGTGAGGATGACGAGGGAGATACGATGGGCATCTTATCGTCGGTGAGTACTTCGATGCTGTTGTTCACAGTCGCACATTGCGATAGAGTATGTGCGGGCGAGGTACTCATGAGAGATGAGAGCAGAGGATGGAGTGCGAAAAACTAATGTATAAGGACTTCGGCTTGAATCATGAAAACTTCTTGGAGCGTGAGCATGCGAGAATCGGATGCGCACCCCAGTAACAATGTCTGGAAAAGACAAGTGGAACCAACGGTGCAGGGTCCGTAGGGACAGCAGACAAGAAGGCCTGGGGCTGACGACGCAGCTTTACTCCGATCATTGGTATGATACATATAAGCACGAGCACAGGACGCATTCGCAAGGATCCGCGGAGAGTCCCTGAGATCATTCATGGTCCCGTTGTGCGGGGAACGGCCACCACAAGAGTTACTCGGTTCTGCGATCGCGGAAATTCAAATGGGTTAAGCTTTACACAAAATGTAAAAGAATCTTCGAATCTGGCCACGCTGGTTACAGTAAGTACATGGAAGGAAAGTCAGAAACGCGGGGAGGTCAGAGAAGCTGCGGACGGAGGAACATACCAAATCGATTAGCCTGCTCGAATAACCGTTTTTGGAGTGAGTGTCCGCGGAAAACCCTGCACCATCAGCGGGCCTTGTGAGAGATCTGATATAAATTCATATTGCAGATAGCATGGGAGTGAAATGCATACTCCGGAAAAACGGAAGGTTCCAGCGCGCACTTTGGGAGCCCAAGCACAACGTGGTTCCGACGGACGGGCTTCTGCCAACAAATATAGTAGCACTAATGCTGGCATTTTACTGAAGACCCGAAACCCCCAAAGGCCTTCCTTCGTCGTTTTGATAGAAACCAACATTGGTTTCAGCCCCCGCATCCAGTAGTAGGCGCAGCCTACGGCGCCAAACAGCGTACGGAAGCGAAGGCATTCCCAACTGCAAAAAGGGCCCGCAAATCACCGACAAAATTGTAACGGCGCAACGGAGTTTGTGGTTGACGTCCGTATCAGACCGTCATCAACGCTTTGAAGCCAGCCCTTGTCGATGTTATGGTGCTGGTGATGCCTGTGGAGGTTTGGGGTGAAACAGACCGACTGGAACTCCGACGGTGGCGGTCATGAGTGCCTTCCCTAGAAACTTGCACCTCCCGGCTGGCCTACGCACATCTTAGGAGGCTACGATCGAGGCATTGCCACTCCTTTACCAGCCTATTACGGCGAACTTTCGGCCTTTCGACTTCTGTGTTATACCCCACCACAGCAATCCCTCGTATCGGATCCCGGAGAATCTTTGAAACGAGCGACGGGTAGCGTTGGTCCGCTATCTCTACCACAACCTCCACGCAGTGGAGAGCAACATCCACGGGGACTGGTGCTTTTTCAAACGAACAGTCAGACGAAGGAGCCTCTGTGGCCTGAGCCGTGGCAAATATTTCCGGATTGCCAGTGAAACTCTGTTTTTAGTGCCCACGCTCGCGTAGCCAGGGCGTGTGCACAATGGCTTCGCAGCGGAGCATTGTATGGAGATGTCACGATCGAGTTTCAGCACCAATTAATCATCGTTGCAAACAAATGACCACTGACACTGAGCTTGTTCATACAGCTATGCACTCCATTTTGCGCGGATCACTTGGCGCGATACCTTCACGGGCAGCCGACCCTGACGCAGTCATCGACTTGCAATGCAGCCCCAAGACTGTCAACGCAGGGCGATGCGTGCGATGCGCTATGGTACGTTCTCCGACCCTTCGATGATCATGAACATGACGTTGAAAGTGCCAACGCTCCAAAACACCTTTTCAGCATGTCGCGTATGCAACATGTGGCCGCGGTAACTACATGCGATATGTCATCATAGTCACGTCCGCGGGTCTCGTCGCTGGGTGTCGGGGAACGCGGCGGACATCACTTGCTCCCACTGAAAAAGTCTGGTAGTGTCGGCGCAAACTCTTAAAATAAACGACCATCTTCAACTGTTTTCCGTGGTTCATAATCGCCTGTAAAAATATACTCAGATTATACAGTTGTCACCAATCCGTCCTGCAGGCGCTGCGTTACCGCATGGAGCCTTTCCCCTTCGTCATTCGAATCGGGTTGCGTTGCGTAAGGTGGCCACACAATGGTATGTAGTACTACATACGCACATCGCGCACCTCAAGCATTGTTTCGATTTCACCCCGTTCATTATCATGTGGCTCGAGCGGAACCCCAATGTCGCGTAGCCAACGAACTAGGGCTAAACAAACTAGGGCTGTGAAACGAGGTGAGTACCGGGTGTGTTTGTTGCCTCAACCACCCGCGCAGATACACCCAGGGGCCACGACACGTGGACGGTCCGTCACAGTCCCCGTGTCTCCGCACGTTCTGGAGCAGAATCCGCTGGCGAGCTTTCCCATCACGATAACATCATCGTCTTCCCTTCGTGACCTCTCTTCCTCAAGCAGGAATGGAAGATCAGGGTTGATTCTTTGATACCTCTTCGAGCTCGTCCTGACGGCGGTGCATGTGGTTTGCGGCTACGGCCCAGCCCACGTTTTCGACGGCTGACGTTTCATGGGAAGACCAAATTAGCTACTGTGTCAAAGCAATAGATATTTAGGTATTTTTTTCGTTTCGGTTCCCAAGATAGTGCGGAACGTTCTGAGTCTTCTTCTGATCCATTCTCTCACCTGCAATCTGCAATAAACGCCGGAGTCCCAGAGGACAGGATAATCTTCATCCGGTGGCCGCCCTGTGAACATAAATCACGAAAGGTGAGTCCAAAGGCAAGTCTGCAGTAGATTACCAGAGTCGACCGATCAATGAGATACTCGCCTCACATCGATAAACGCAGCTCACGCGGGCTGATTTTGTCATGGTCATAGCTGAAATGAAATGAAAATTAAATCAGCATCAGTGTTCCGAGCTCATCTTCACGATACTTCTCGTACTTCTCGTTTACTTTCCAGAATATGCTTCCGTCGGTAGAAGAGGGGTCACACTGCAGTCGTGGAAAAGGGGATCCCGTACCGCTGGTATCAGTGGTAGCAACTTGCAAGGATACTTGGTCGTGACAGGCCAAGAACTGAGCGGTGCACTCGGGAGCGAGTGCTGAGGATCGTAGGTCGGCTCCGCTGCGCTCCATTGGTGGCTTTTTCGCAATAGGCCAGCTCGGGACCTCGGGTATTCTGGTGTAAATAACGCCCATGTCGCCACCAACTGTCCCCTTAAATTCCACTATTCTGCCAAAATGATGGCTTGACCGCAACTGAAAGCATGGCGAGATCCAGAAGCGGGCATGAAAGATTCCAACCATTTCGTCGAGCAGAATTCTGTTCGAGTTACTAGGCAGTCCGATGCTGAGGGAGGGCAGGCCGCATGTTCAGCGGCTGGATCCATCAGATAGCAACCATACCTCGATCTCCCCCTTTCCTCGAATGTTAGATCAGATATTGAGCCTGGATGATTTCGCCTGGCGACTTGCCAACATCTTGCTCCGCTAGTTCTAACTCAGACACCACCTACATGTGGCCAACCTCACCAATTCAACGCATTGCGGCTTCTAGGCAAGCAATCTAGAATCCGGCGCCAATCATTACTTCCACCAGCTGAAGAATCTGCTCAAAGTGCTGGAGTAAAACGCGTTTGTGTCCCTTCGATGCGAACTCCATGGTTCTTCGAAGAACAGAAGCGTATTCCAAGTGCCACAGTTACACGACAGCAAAAGTACGATTTCGAAAGCTCGAGACTAAGAAGGCCATCATTCGATCTACCACGGTGATCCTCGGAGACTTGGACCTCCAGAGATCGAACCGCCGCTCGTGAGCTAAGTTTGTCAGATTCAGATCTCATTGGCATTAAGGAGCAGGCAAGGCCTTACGCACCGCAACGTTGATCTGTTTGTGGACAAGACAAAGATCTAATGGAAGTTGAAATCAGCATTGTACGAAACATTCATACCGAACAGCAACGTACGGTCAAGATACGACATAGCGCCGTTGTTTTGATCCTCAACCAGCATATCACTGAACTCAATTTCCATCCCATCCATATTCTGACGGGCTAGAAGCATCTTTGGGACGCGCCCGCGCTGACTATAGCGGTGAGCGAGGACATTTCGAACTTGGTGGGATAGCCTGGTGTTCAGAACAGGAAGTTCCGTCTGAATTCAATAAAAGTGAGCAGAGTTCAAAGTGTAGAGTTGCCCCAAACTCGCCATATTCGGGTCCAAGGTGAGTATATCATCAACGCCAAATAGATCATAAAGCAGCTGAGGCGAGACGCTTGACCCCACCCAGAAGATCATAAACTCCTCGTTGTCTGTATATGAACCATCAGTCCGCCATCAATACCAATCGCAGAGGGGGTTCTCGATCGCACCAATGAGATATACTCCATGACCCTCCATATACATGTGGCTGTTCCGCATAAGCGACGGCAATGATACCTGGCCAGTTGCAGCATCAGGAAGTGCTGTATTTTCGTCTAGATCATGGAGAGCTAAAAGGCGGGGATAGAGATGCTGTATCGTGCCGCGGACGCTCATAGAAAGGATCTTGTGCGCGTAGTAGTTTCGAACATCCGCGGAAACGTTACGACCTGTACGAGATCGTCAGCGGAGAAAACCACCCATGGCATTGGACGAGCCTTTTAGGGGCTTGGACTTGGTTATTGCCAGCGTATAAAGCGGAAGTGCCCTGAAGGCTTCTGGTATTATCAACTGCAGCTTGTTTGAGAAAGAGGTGAAGGTTAACTTTGGCTCCTCTCACCTGTGATGGTGCAGTTGCTGCAGCACAGTTGCGCCTATAGCCAAGCAAGATGGATGAACACTTATCCGTCAAGTCTTCTCTTATTTGAGCCAGTCGACGTGATACCAAACTCGCCATCGCTGGAAAACCATAAGTATTGAGTTCATCGACAAGTATAAGATGCACGCCTTACAATCGCGAGCAAGATGGCACACCACAGTGTCCATGTCAGCGTAACGGAATATGTTCCCTGCAAGTGACGCTACTTGCAGGGCCAGATTGCAGGTCCGTACTCGGCGCTGACCGTCGATGGTGGTGTACAGAACCGCACACTGCAAGTACGCATATTGCCTTTCGTCCAATGTCCGAGTGTGCTCGATCAGAGCAGAAATAGCTTTGTCCGCATCGAAGACGCCAAGACCCATGTCTGTAGGTGAGCGTTCGTGGAAGTTACCATAATGCTTCGATACTCGGAGACCTTGGAGAACACGGAGTATGATCGTTAATTAGGCCATGGAGGGCAGGATAAAGAACCCCAACCATGAGAACAGCGAATGCGCATCACACAGTTATACGCGGTGGTTCGCGTAATCAACCTCCTAAATTGAGAGGCCAATATATTCTGGTCTTTCGCGGGATTGAAGCGAGGGTGGAAGAATAGTTCTCCACCAGTAGTTGATGCGACGATCCCTGCGTATACAGATTTTAAGACCCTAGACAACAGAAGTATGGAAAGTCATACCAATCGAACCGATGTCGACAGCCTTGCTCATCCCCAAGAATAAGCTCACACCAATCCCTTCGTCAGCGCATTCTTCAGCAATCTCCCGCCATGTTTGGTTGCGAGGGAGAAAAATAGTGCGTTCTTTCTCTGATCCGTAAACCTGACTGTGATCGGGTAAGGGCTCGAGTGCCCCAGGGCCAATTGTGGGCAGTGTGCATTGGAATACGACGACGTGGCCCCCTCGGCCAGCCTGCGAAGGGATCAGGGGATTTTACTTTGTATATGTTTTCCTTACGTACCAAAGAAGCGAGTCCAGCAACTAAGGCACCCCCCAGACAGGCTTCTCTGACCACAGTATCGTTATGGCGTTCAGGTAGGGTACTTATCAAGCTCTCTATCACTGTCCTGGCTCGATCCATCAGATGAATTTCGAGGTCATCCCAGCACCACACCCACCTAGACTCCCAAGGATCAACGAATAAGCCGTCTCGCAAGGGAAGGAAGATCTCCTCCAAGTCCGCCACTATTAGTTGGCTTGCTTGTGGAAGATTCGCCTAGGTGATAGTCGCACATTAAGTCAATGTACGATTCGAGAAGACGCTTACAGACAAGTTATGGAAGTGCAAAGTTTGATCAAAGGTAAGAATCCCAATTCCGCACCCTTGGGGAAAGCATGGCTCAAACGTGGTTCCGTCGACCGAAGTGCCCCCATACAAAACATCCAGGATCGTGTTGCAAGCGGACTGGAGAAACCCTGACTCTACCGCTTGGATAGAAACGTCCAAGGCAAAAAGGTAGTTTAACGGTTGTGGTTTGCGGCGAGTGGTGGATGGAGGTTCAGCGGAAAAGTAGGTCGGAGCCAGCTTCGGTGTTGCCGGTGGTGCCCAGTAGTCTTCCGAGCTAACAGCAAAGTCTACAGTACCTTTGTTCAGCTCGGGACGATTAGGGTGATCCAAACGCATGAAATTAGCATCCAGATTGCTGAAGTATTCCTGCGAAACTTGGTGTGGTGTGTGTGAGACATGAATCGATGAAACATGTAATAATAAGCGAACCTTCCGTTTCGTGGCCACACAGATTACATTTCCACCTATTTCCTCCCGCAACCCATTCGCACCAGGGGTTGACGTATCCTCTGCATTGCGCACATCTGGCAGGACCACTCTCTCCGCAGTCAACCAGCGGGACAGGTTCTTCCCTGGGATCGAGGTCTGAAAACGGTTGTACAACAACAGCGAGAGGTATTTCGCATTCTCGAGCAAGGTGTGCAGAATTCGGTAAATTCCATGTCGTGACACGTATGTGTTTTGGGTTTGCGTTTCCTAAGTTACCAAGGTGTTAGCTGTAGGCGCTACTGTCAATTCTTAAGGAACTGCATAGAAGCAGTAGCGCAAAATTTCGTTGACTTGAGGTCCGTCCGATGGCAATAGGAGGCACGGAAATGAAATGGTATGTACAAGGCCCTCACCTTGATCGAATGCTACGAAGTCTGTCGTGGAAAGCGGCGGATTGTTGCCAGGCAGGGTCATGTACATTTGCGATTCCCATGTTTCCTTGTCCGCCTCTATAGCATCTAATGGCGACGGGATCTGGTTGGGGTCGATACGTGCACGTAACCCTGCGCAAACACTTATCATTTCCGGTCACTAGGAGACTACTCATACATACCTTTGTATGATTCTCCTGCGCTGTGTGGAGGCTGCGGTATGTGCTGACGTTGGGCCATGTGCAGGCGCGAAAGGAAGGAAGGGTGAAGTCTGGAAACGATGGAGTGGCCAAGGAAGCGCTCTTCATCCCCACTGCATGCCCGTCGGGCTATACATTTCCAAACTTGGAACGCGTTTGTTTGGCAAGAGCTTTAGATCCTAACAAACCCTTACTACTATACTAGACTCCAAGTTTGCTCCCAGTCGCGTTTACATTGGCCGCGCCGTCTACTTAGTGCTAGTGACTCTTGAGGTTGAAACGTGTGGCGCGCGAGTTTTAGCTTTTCATTTAGCCACACTGTCCCAGTAGTTATAAAGCCTAAGCGAGATGACTCTTCCACCCACTCCGAGCTCCTCACCCCAGAATGCAAAGAATGACACAGAGCGAATATTCACCAGTCCACCGTCTCTCAGCCCGCTCGAAAGCCCGTCACCGGAACTTGTTCATTTGGACATATCTTCGGCTAGAAGGAGGTAGGTGGTCTGACGGTGTTCAAGCCCATCAACATTGATTTTCGGGTTTGCTTAGGCCTTCACGTGGACGCCCGCAACCCTCTCCAAGTCTCCACCCTATACCGTTGGATCGACGTCGTATTAGGACAGCCGAAGCCTTATGTGTTATTTCGCGTCGAAGTTTCTGATGCGGGGCCGGTGCCCTTCACCTATGATATTGCTCCTGTTGGTGAAGCGCTCTGTCGGACGTCAAATGATCATCTTAGCCCCGGTGACTTCGGCATGTTCCCCCGAGGTGAATGAGAACCCTCGTTTTTTTTGTTCAGTCTTTTATTCTTTTTCTGTATTCTTTTTTGTTCGTGATGCAAGAAACATTGGCCCACTCTTGCTCACGCAGATCTCAATGATGAGGAGCTTCTGCACTTCCAAGCGTTCCGACCAGAATTCGACTACAATGAACAATCCATTAGAAGATCCCGCAAGCTTGATGATAACCAGGCAGGTTTAAGACGCCTGTCTAGGATAAAACCCTCCCTTTCATCGACCGGTTTTATTTCAGTACACCCTGTCCGAGTCACTCATCAGCGAGGTAGCGAAGCGGGACGCTCACCGCTGTCTCATAACGGGGGGTGGCTCTTCAGACGTAGGATTAACCGCGACGTGGATCTACCCTCCTGTGATTACGATGGACTTGAGTTTCTCGCCAAGACCTTCGCTCCCCGATCGACTTTTAACCTCGCCAGCCCGATGAAATGGAGTACCCCCTCGCGGAGGTTATCACAATGGAAAATGTCCTCACCCTCTCGGCGAACATTGCTAAGTTATTCAAGAATAACAAAGTGGGAGTTGATGTTGACGTAAGTTCAATTTGGTAGTTTGGGACAGCGAATAATAAAGAGACTGAAATATATCGCCCTGCGCAGGACAACTACCGCATTGTATTCTTCTGCCCACACGAGATTTACGCATCTCTAAAGCCTCTCAGCCATCTCGTCTTATCGTCCATGAATCCTTCCGCATGTCCTCGGGACGAATTCCTGAGAAAACATTTCCAACGATGCCTGCTCTCATGTCTGCCTGGTGGTGACGTCCGCAATGATCACGAGCGCGAGAGTCCTGATGATTTCCGTGGCGAAGTCGGTGAGCTGCTTGAGCTGAGTGACCCCCGGTGGCAGACAGAGTTCGGGCAGGAATACTTGCACAGGCGCGTCCAGCGAAAGATGTCAAGGTCAGTGAAATGATTTGCCAGGTTTTTTTTGATTCTGACGTTAGGCCCATGTGACAGGTTTGATTACGCGGACTCAAGCGAATGAAGGCTATTTGGATCCCATATCATGTTCGTGGTGGGAACGAAGAGAAAGCTAGGTACATGGTAACACTAACGGTTATGTTACCGAACTGGAAGGGTTTCGACTTGCAGCCTACGATAACATCCTACGGCAAACTCTAGCGGAAAATCGGGATTTCCCCTTCAGAAATTCACAGACGCGCTCTCTCGTTCTCTCTCTCGTCCTCCCACATACTCCAAATGAAGCCTTGGTCAGGGGGTATGCCAGACCTGACAACCTCATCATAAGCACTCTTCACGCTATTCGCTCCATAGACTCTGCAAAGAGTAACGTTCCAAGTTCTACAATCTCTCATGAGCGCAAACCACGCGTCTTTTTGGAGCTGCGTGATCTCCGTCACTGAGAGTTGCTTCTTGCGAACCGCGAGCCATTCCGGCATGAAGAACTGCTCCAGCGTTGATGGCGCTCGGTGAGATGAGAAGTCATTCGTCGACCAGTTTGAAGCTGAAGGGCTCCCTGATGAAGGTGAGAGGTTTGTGAGACCGAGCGCAATAGAACCGACGAGGTTAAGTTTGGCGTTGGAGGTAAAATGGTTAATGATTTTGCCGTTCAGGGCCTCATTGCCTGCCACGTCGATGTAGAGCCACTTCTGGGAGGGTGCGTTCATGATCGAGGTGGTGTCGAAGTCCTCGTAAACCAGCACGTGGTCATAGAGACGCAGACGCTTCGTGAAGTCGAGGTTCTTCTTGGAAGTGAGACCAACAACTTGCATGGTAGAGTTGGTATTGCCCGGAGTCGCATTACGCTTTCGTATGAGGTACGCCAAGCAAAACGCCGTCTTAGCTGACGCGGAGGAGATGAGCACTCGGGTAGCTCCACCGCGATATTGGGAAGAGTTTATCCAATCCTCGCACCAGAATGACGTCCAGAACAACGGACGATAGAGCATAGTGAGATCTTCCACTTCCGGTGAAGGGTCATACAGCGCGTCACTCGAGCATCTTGTGACCTGGTTGTATGGGCGGCGATCTAAAAGGCGATGAGGTTATGCTCATGGGGACCACTGGGCAGGGATATACCTGCGGGTAGGTGAGGCCGTGAAACGAAGAATGCATATTTGCTAATGTCTGTAGGTGAAATGGGGAGAACGAGGTATCGTGTTGCTGCAAAGTAGCCGTACACACGCTCGCCGACTCGAATGGCAGCATGGGTAGAGGCAATGATAGTCCCAAATCCCCACACCGGGCTCACACCATGTGTCTTAGGTGAAACACCCTCGGATTCCGGGGCCGCATGGAAGTCAAAGTATCTGTTCGAAGCCCGAGGGTTTCTCAGCTTCGATTGGGTATTCAACAAAAAAAGACATACCGGAAATGAGGTATTTCGCCAAGCGCTTGGTAAGTTACATTGTTAGCAGAATACCCAAAGCGGTCTACTCTGACGACAACGCAATTGGCGGAGAGATTGCGAGGCACCTGTGAGTTTACTAGGATAGCTTGACTGGTATCCTGCCCAGAAGAGGGTCGTGGATGGCAGAGTGTGACGTTTGCAAGGACCTCCATGGAGTCGAGGGACACACTCGGTCTTTCTTCACAGTCACTGCGTCAGTCCAAAAACAGTCCACTTCCACAAATGACACGCATGGGCGCCTTCTCGACGAGCTAGACGCCGGGAACAGAATACGGAGGCGCTCATTATGTAAGCTTAATTGACGGGCTAAAGCGTTTGGCGTGATAGCAAGCGCAGTGAAGGCGGAGGACACCGAGGACGAGCTCCTCGCCCTGTGCTTTTACATACGACCAATATTGCACGACAATCCTGACCACAGCTTTCATACGGGTTTCCTCCTGATATATATGTGCTCTGCGTCTGCGAAACTTGAGGCAATTTAAAGCAATTCAACGCCGCGTTCAGCATTCACTGGTACGATGCGTCATCCATCCTACCCTCGCTCTTCCGTCCTTGTATTCGGCCAATCATCGGTCCACTCTCTCCTCCCCTCAACATTATTCGCACAAGCCCAATCTCTACTTCAAAATGGTAGATTGGCAGAAGCGGAGGCGTTACTCGATACAGCCGAGGCAGAGTTTGCACAAGGAAGCGGGAGTGCAGGTGATCAGGTGTGTGCTATTCACTGTGTCTTCCGAGGTGCGCGCATGACAAGACGCTGTGGACCTCCAGACAGAAACACTACAATACTTCCACCAATGTCTCGCGTTTGCGTTTATGCGGCGCACGAGCTTTCGAGAGGCGATGCTGCATTTCGTGAGAGGTGCTATTGATCCCCGAATTGTTATTTCGTATTTTGAGGAGTTGAGGCCTGCGTTGTTTGATGGGGAGGAGGAGGCTGTGGATGTTGAGGTTTGGGAGGGTGTTAGGGAGTATATGCCGCAAGAGAAGAGCGTGGATGATATCAGTGAGTTCGTGTTCCTTGCCATTCCTGCCTTTTTTTCCCCTCTCCGCCTCCCCCGCCTCCTCCTACCTCCCCTACCCCCTTCCAACTCCAACTTCGACCCAACCGACCAGAACCAACAATAACTCAAACTCACCCATCTCTTCCCTCCTCTCGTCACATATATTCCATCACGTCCATGTCCATGTCCCATCAATTCTTCAAAATGAATGAATGAAAAAATGGGCGCTGACATCCAGTCGCGACGAACTTAGTCAGGAATTATTCTCCATATTTGCGTTCATCATCGAATTTGCCTCCCACCGACACCGCTTCCTCCGCTTCGTCGAGCTCAAGTTCAGACTCTCACTTTGAGTATCCCAATGACGACGGCGCGCAAGAATCGAGTTCCCATCCCCCACCTCCGCACTCGAACGAGGAGAGCGGCACAAAAACACACCCGGCTACGATCGCGATGCGCGAAGGGCTGCGAGTGGAGGCGGGCGAGATGGTCAAGGGGGTTTTGGGTGCTGTGTTGGCGAATGCCGGTGCTTGGGGGATGAATGCGGAGGTTGTTGAGGTGCGTTTTTTGGACCCTTTCGTGCTAGTTTTCTGTTCCGGTTGCGTGGCGTTAGCAGGGTGGACCGGGCAGTAAGGTTATGGGTCGTACTTCTACAAGCTCATTCTGAGCATATATCATAACTTTCTTGGGTCTGGCATCCTTAGGAATATGGCGCATACACTCTAATACCTCGTTCCTCCTGTACCTCCCATCCTTGCCCCACCCTTTCACCCCGCCCTTTCGCTTTGCCATCTCGTCTTCCACGTCTCATCCACATAACTCTTCACTGACAAATCCCCCGCTTCTCGCTCTCCCTACATCCAAATAGATAACCCGAACAGCTCTAGCCCTCCAACACGCGCACGCGCACGACATCCCCTCTCTCCTTGCACTTCTTTCACCTCCCTTACCTCCTTCACGAGACCCATCTGAGACGCCTCGATCAAGAACGCATTCAAGGGCCAGTTCAAGACCGACATCAAGACCCCCTTCAAGGCCTAGCTCGACGTCACACGTCCCCCCTCCCAGTGATCCCCCTTCACACTCACATTCACAGGCACATCCGTCCATCGGGACGGTCAGAAGCGCAGTGCTCGCGCCCGTACTCGGAGACCTCGGGCTGTGGGGTGTGTTGATTGAGTTGTGGAAGGGGACGGGAGAGGGAGGCAGGGTGTTAGGTGTCTTGGTTGGGTGAGTTTGTTTTCCTTGGCATTGTGTGGCTTTTTTGGGGGTTGGGTGGGATGGGTGTTGGGAGTTGGGGTGTCTGAGGTGGAAAAAAGGAGATCGAGCACGTTCTTTTGACGCATATACACGCGTCGCCGCACGCGTGTATAATTTCTTCATCCCGCGTTCTCTCTCTCCCCCGCGTTTTCTTCGCGTATAGCTCTAGCTGACCCTTGTGCCTCAGCCTCGTAGAAGGAACCCACACAGATCCCTCCGTACCCGATCCGCTCGGACAGATATTCGCGATGCTTTCTCCCCCTTCCTCCAACGCAGGAACGGGAATAGTTCTCAGCGAACAGGAAAGACGCGCCTTAATCCGAAAATGGGGTGCGTGGCTGGCGGGGAAGGACGTTGAGAGGGGCATGAAGGTATATTTTCTCACCCGTGCCTTTTAAACAACACCCCTCAGTCTAACCCACATCTGATATACAAGCTCTTGACATCCACCCCACAACCCGCCCGCACCCGACGACCAACAGCCGGCGGTCGCGTTAAAGAAAATCAACGAGACCAAGAACAAGAAGCGGACGAACTTGCTATCCTCGCTGAGTTGCGTGCCGGACCTGGGGGTAAGAGTGGTACGGCTGCGAAGCAATATCTGGAGTGGTTGGTTGTTGGGCGGGGGAGGGAGGTGCGTCATCCATGTCACGAAAACGCGAAAGGTGCCTTTTTAATTGATTGGACTGATCGTGATAGAACCCCTCGTTACACGACGAGCTGGTGCGGAGCTGTATCGACGAGTTGTTTGGGTGCTTGGAGGACGAGAACGTTGGGAGGCTTTGGAGGGCGAAAGGTGTGTTTGCTCGTTCGCGGTGTGCATGGTGAGGATATTAAGGGGCTTATACACGACTCCATCCCTGCAGCTGCTTCGTATGCGTCCTCCCCGAGCACCTCGTCGTCGTCCTCGTCATCGCCGCCACCTTCTTCAAGATCCCCTCCCGCACAATCGTTACCTCAACCGACTTCAATACCCGCACCAGCGCCCCGACCTCCCTTCCTCTCTTACTTTGCCTCAACGACACCAGATTCCCCTTCGAAAAGGGCACGGATCAAGGCGTTGTTAGTTCTTCAGTCTTTGCGTGCCGATGAGGACGGAGGCACAGTGAAGGAGGTTCAAGACCGAATCATGAAGGGGGGTTGGGGGGCAATGTTAGGTCTTGAGACAGCCGTCTTGTATTCCAAGGTAAGCGTCGACTTGCTTTCGTTCGTGAATTGGTTGTAATAAAACTCTTTCCTTGGAATTTCTTCATTGTGCACTCCGTGTTTCCCAAACGTTTTTCTGCGGTCTTGATCCCCCCTCCCCGATGCATCAGGTTCCCTCTCCTCCCTTGACCCTTCGAACCCTCCATACCCTTCGCGATACCTTGACAGCAGAAGCATACGCATCAAGTGGGGGGGCGGTGGGTGTTGTGAGCACGAAAGTGGGGGTGAGCGCTGCGGAGGGGGTGGGGATGGGGGAGTGGGCATCGTGGTTCGCGAGGGGTGTTGGAAGTGGTGCGGGTGCGGGGGTGGGTGAGAAGGGGGGCAAGGAGGAAGATATGCTCAAGATGCTTTTGAAGGTTTATATGGAGGAAGGGTAAGTCCCGAATCCCACGGAGGCGCTCAGTTGTGCGTCGTGCGGGTGGAGGATAATGTGCTAATTCGGTTTATTGGCGCAGGGATATGCAGCAGACGGCGAGACTTTTGAGTTCGCAGGCCGGGAGGTTGGATGTTGTTGATGTGAGTTTTGTCTCTTGTTCTTTATGGGTTTCGTGCTCGTTTTCTGGTTCGGTTCCTTCGCCATGCCCGAACTTTCCCTTTCCGCGTTGTCCATCCTTTCTTCCTCCTATCCCCCTCCCTCTCCTTCAAACCAAATTAACCCCTCCCCAGATAATCCCCCTGGTCCCCTCAGCCTGGCCCCTTAAAACACTAACACCCTACCTGACCCGCTCCCTCCGGCGAACCCTACACACATCACACGAAGGCCAAATCGTAAAATCCATATGTGCGGGACAAAACCTCGCCGCTCTCGAGGCGACATGGGAAGTGTTGAGAGAGGAGGGGTGTATCGTTGAGGAGGCTGTTAGCGATGACGAGGACGGGGAGGAATTTGGTGAGTTCGAAGGAGGAAAGGGAGGAGAGGGAGGAGAAGGGAAGAGTTTCGATGAGAAGGTTGCGTTGCGGGGGGGCGTGGGGGGCGCCGTTGAGGTTGTGGGTGTGGATGTGGGAGGTGAGGGTGAGGGTGAGGGGTAAACGGGGAGGAGTACATGCTGCTGATCACGGTGGTGTTGGTTATGGAGTACTGGATATACTAATGAATTTCCTTTGCTTTTCTTATCGTCCTTCCTTGGTGGGGCGGCTCGACAAGTACGCGAAGCGGAGCCCGTGGATTTATGGGTCGCGAGCGAGGTACGTTTTTCGGAGTTTCGCCTCCTCCGATGCTGGTACACCATATACAGACACCGGTGAGTGGTCTCTCAGCCAAAGACATGACGATTGCTGCTCCTACATACTAGAGTTTTCCGGCTTTCCAGCCAGAAAGGCTCCCACACATGTACAACGACAAAACTGTGACTCAAGGCTGAGTGCGAGGGATTCTCCAGCTCTTCGGGACCTTAGTTCTTGTCGCCAGGCTGCCTCCGTGGTGACGATCGCCGATAACAGTTGTCCCGTTATCGCGAGCTCCAGCCGATTCTCATCCACTATTGGGAGCTCCTTTGCGTCCTCCGCAAACACCGGTTCATCAATAACTCGGCATGCGCAAGTTGAACGTATAATGGAAGCTCCTGAAAATCTTCATATCAATTTCGCTCTACAACCCCCTCTGCGCGTACCATCCAGCAGTCCACTCTTATCTCATAAATGCCAGTGGCCATATTCCTGAAATGATCCCAATGTGGTCAGATTGTCGACATGGACATGAACTCTTTGGTTTTCGGGCTCGCCTTCGCCTTCGTTGTTGCGCCGAGGTGTGTATCACTAGAACCAAATATTGGGATACTGGTAGTTGTTAGTCACTTTTTACGCCGACTGCAGACGACAAATTGCCAACTTCTTCATGGACATGGACTCCTCCTATTGGTGTAGGTGACCATCACCTGGGTCTCAGGAAACAGATAAGGAGTACAAAAGATGTCTTAGTTTGCCAATAACACAACAATGATAGTGACGCATGAGCGAGAGTATATACGGAGATGAGGAGATACACCCGTATATCCAAAATCGAAAGAAGACCTGCAATTCAGTTCTTTCCAGCAGCTGTCAGTCTAGCTCGGAGCTCACTGAGTTCTCGGGGATCCCACTCCTCTCGTTCTTTTGCTGCTGCCTCCCGTTCTTTTGCTGCCACCTCCCGTTCCTTCGCTGCCGCGAGTTGCCTCTCGAACTGCTCTCGCGCGAGCACATCTCATTCATCACGTTCTCTGATTGCCGCCTCATACTTTGCGCGTTCCTCCGTTCGACCAGCTGCCCTATCTTCCTCTCGAAATGCTGCTTCCCTCTGTAAAGCCAAAACTTAGCACGACGACTCAAAGTAAGAAACATCCTTACCGCTTCTTGCTCTCTCCTCACCTCCTCCTCCCTCGCTACTCTGCCTGATGCTGCTGATATTCCGCGACCACTGCATCAACACTGTCGGCTTTTGAGATTTGAAGCCCGGGACAAGTGCCATTTTCTCTCTCTCGCTTAGTGGTAGTGCGTTCAGTGGGGAATAATTTGTCGAGGGCCTCGATAACGGTATGCGCAAACCAGTAGCACTGATGCTCGTACACCAAGTACGAGGTTGCTTGCTGTGTGGTAAGGTGCAGTAGAGTGGCCAAGTCAAAGACTGGCGGCGGAGTAGCGGTACTGTATGTGAGGATACGCAGGTCTCGCAAGAGCTACGTGACCTCACATATTACCGATAGCCGACACAAGTCTATTTTCTGCAATGGTGCCAAAAGTAGCAGCACGCACCATGTCATCAGCTGGAAGGCTTCGGGAAGAGGGGCTGGATGAAGGAGATCCATTCGACAGAGTAGTAGCGTAGTTCTTGACCCCGTTGGCAGATCCATTTGCGGAGAGCCAGACAGTTCTCTCAGCAAGGACAGTTGCCCTACAATTGTTAGATCGATGAGAAATGCGGAATAGAAGAAATTCATGTTCTTTGTCGCCTGTGTGTTTGCAGTGAGCCAGACGCTCAACGTAACATTGTGATGAAGTGAGATTTTGGCTCATTTGATGCTGCCAGTTACTAGTGTAAGCACAGTAGGGCGGAGTCGCCATGAAAGAGCGGATGATTTTGGAGAAGAATTGAGGGTTGCCACCTATGATCCTTGCGAGTGCACTCATACAAAGTGTGGAGGGTGATAAGAATCAGCTGAGCTGAGTTTTTGAGGTGTGTGCAAGGTCAAAGATTACCACGATAGTAACGGTTGACAATCGATTACGGTCTGTTGGAAACCCAGTTTCCGTTCGGTACGCTTACATAATCTCGTAGTATGTGATAGCGTCTCCTCGTGTATCTCTTTCCCCTAGGCAGGCTGAAGAGTCAAATCAAGATAGTTGTTGCTTCTTCACTGATACACTGTTCGATGCCAACAACCCTTTTGTGAAAGTAATTTTTCGGAAGTGGCAACGTCGCGGAGCAGTGACGGGCCAAAGTCGAAAGTCGGTCCTGTTCGTACGCAGCAACATCATTTTGTTCAACAGCAGACATAGTAAAAATGGTGACGGTACAGGATTATGAGCAGCATCAAGGGCAGAGAGACATCAAGGAGTTCAACATCGTCAAGTCATCTTGCTTTCGAATAGTATTCAACCCCTTGACCCCCGCTGGCCAGGGAATAGAGGTCGAGATCGCAACCGGGTACATCACATCGCCGTCCCTCCCAGCCCAATCAAAGTCGATTAGTTGAGCCACGACTGATTTTTGTGGTGTGACAATAATATTCGGTTGCCGGAGGTCTCCAAATACGAAACCAGCAGTATGGAGCTGCGTAATCGCTTGCTGGAGGTCAGATTTAAACCTTTCGGGTATTTTGCGCTGTTGCACTGCATCTGCAAATGTCAATCCTTCTACATACTCCATCACAACCATCCGTAGGGTGCCATACGATGGCATGTCGGCGTCGATGTTGATGTTCCCATGATACAAAAGTTTTGGCGCGAAGCCTTTGGTCGCCATTTCCCGATGCGCATCCGCACCATACCTCGTGACGAACTTGACGACGATGTCGATCGGGTTGCTTCCAATGGTCCGGGCGAGATACGTGACGCAGGAGTCACTATGTTCGAGTGGTCGCTGGTATGCAAACTCGGTTGGGATGTCGTCGGAGATATATGTGTTAGGAGATGGGAAGAACCGGGGGTGGGGAGCAGGATGCGACAGATCGTAAGGCTGGGTGGTTTGAAACATGGTTTTGTACCAGGAATCCAAGAGCTTGATCGATTCCTTGAGCGCGTAGAGGACACGGGCAATTCGAATGCTGTGTTCGTCATCGTGTGTGGAACGGGCAGGAATCCATAGAAAATCCGTGAGTCGCTGGACAATACACCTCGAGGTGATAATGCCACCCATAATTGTAAGCCATGGGCCGGCATGGGCGATGATCAAAACGGGACAGCAGCATCTCAAACGAAGATTACGATTCTAGCGTGACGGTCATGAGCCACACAGACCGGATAAAATGGGAGTAGGATGACTGTACCTCCTCTTGGCAAAATATACGAAGATACGAGAAGGAGGCTTGGATTGAAGGGTCTGAATTTCCGTCGCCAAACTCCTTCTTCTCCTCGCTAACGACTAGATACGTCGTAACTTCATTGTATGAACTGACGCCCACGGCATCCGGTGCGGTTTTATCACCGTTGCCTGCGAAGATAAGAGGGTGGCCGATCACCTTCTGTAAACTGTGTTTGAGATGATCTCGTCGAGCGAGCTCGGTAGCGTGGATAAGAGCGAAATCAGTCCTGAGACTGTGAACGTCAAAGATGAAGTCGGGAGGTACGTCGTATTGCGGATCGAATGCCTTGCTAGTGAAGTACGCGAGTACTGGATTGAACAGCTGGATAGGCGGCGCCACCGTGTTGACGGCATTCGTCGCAGGACATCGACCATCCAATATCCTGTGATTCCCGCTTTGATTTTTGAGATACTCGGTCGATTTTGCAGCTTGAGAAGGGGTAGAAGACATCGACGTGGTGGTCAACTTGAACACTGTTTGAACACCGATGTTGAGTGGCTCATTCCCGCAGAAGAAATCAACGGAATTCTCACTTTCATTCAGCTCTGTCAAAATGTCGCCTTGTTCCCGCACTCGCGATTCATCGTCACCATGCACAACTGTCGCATCCGGTTGTAAAAACACGACTAGGGACACTGTCGTGGCCTTGCGCCTAGCGACAGCATAGTCGCTGGCCGGTTCGGTGGGGGATAGCTTCTTGGCAATTTCCTCTAGCCTCGTAAAGGGCGGCAGCAACTGATCTGCCTTCCGAGGGTCGTTAAGCTATGTAGGTGAGCTTCAGCTCTATAAGCTGGTGAGCGGTGGGGATACAAACCTTCCAAAAGTCGACACGGTCCTTGTTGGCGTTTCCGAATTGGCGTCGCGCCACTTCTTCTCTGAGATCGTCCAGTTCCAGCCCAACCTCGAAAAGCTGTTGGTGGTCTCGAATAACGGAGAACGACGAGTTGTTTGGTACGTTCGCGTTGAGGAACCATATCTTGAGTTCTTCCATACTGGCGCTGGGTGCGGTCAAGTGAAGCTGTAACTTGTGTAGTAGTGCGGCCGTGACTGCTTGTAGGCTCGTCACAGGTGTGACGATGTAACGATATGGTTCACAGCTAGCGGGATACTCATGTGACTCCGATGTGAGCACCTTCAAGCAACGACGAAGCAGGATTTTCGGAAGTTCGACTGACCCCGAGTGGCTTTTTCTGCGTCTCTTCTTGTTTCGCTTGGGCCTTTAAGGCTGAAACCAGCGGGGAGCTGTGACGAGGGGTAAGCGAGTTCCGCAGATAATGCCCGCGCATGTTGAGGATTAATAATAATAATAATAGTCAGCCTGCATAATGCTACTAGTTACATACTAGTACAGAGCAGTCTTGGGATTCAAGAGTTGGGGCGGATGCCATAGGGAGCAACGGATCCGCCGGCCAGAGGAGGTTGTCGATGAAGAGACGCAGGAGCTCGACGAGTTCGTTCTCAAAGTTACTCCAAATGCTATCTTCGAGGCTGAGCGGGACGTGTATTATGCAAGCGTTGCTCAATTGCCGGATTCTCGCACGACTTCTTACCCGCCTTGCATTATTCTATATCTCTCTCGGGTATCAAGATGGCGCCTACTCGTGACTCTGGTAACCAAACCGTCTATGAGGCAAGTCGTCGATATAGACGGCTTGCTTCATAGAATGATAGAATGGGCTGGTCACCAGGCTACCATAAGCTTAGGTACTGGTCTGCACATACCACGGGCCTCGTTTTCGTGAATAACAAATAACGCGCACCACCTACTACTTGCTGTCCTGGATAGTCATCTTCCTTCGTAGATCATCCTAATCTGGTCTTTTTAGTGTGGAAACTCATTGATGATGGAGAGAACTGCGTTCTTCCAGGTGAGTGCCACGCTTGAGTATATCGAAATATTTTACAGTCGAGGTCTCTGGTCACTACTGAAAGAGACAGGTGGTGTTACAAGTACCGGTCCTAAGGCCAGCAGTGTCCCGAACTTAGCTGCTAGTCTCATAATTCTGTACCAAAATCTCGTCTTCCCGACCATCGAAGACGCAAGATCCTTCTCCATAACCATTTGCAGCGTCACAGGCGCCGGAAAGGTAGTCCGCGACAGACCCCAAGTCGTTGTATTGGTACGTGACGGTGTCCGCCGTGGCCTGATCACTATAACCCGAATAAGTCTCCCGCTCTTACTTTGCAGTTGAACAATGGACTCACAACGCTATCTCACAGCTTGAAAGGACCCATCTGGCTCCGCTGTACGCTCCAATTGTGAAGGTGTTGGTGCCCAAAGTATAGAAGGCGCTTATGAGCTGGTTGCAGTCAGCCTGGTTTGGTCCTGAGCCGGCTGCTCCTGAACACGACGAGGCGCAATTTGCCCCAGATAGGTTGACGTCAGCACGCTTTCCTAGCGATGCGCGCTTTGCGAGCGAGTATCCCTTGAGAGGGTAGATGGTCTCGGTGATACCGCCCGACAACTCTGTAACACCCAGGTTAGCATGTACGGCAAGAAAATGACTCATTCCTCTTGCCTCTGGTCACGGCTATTGGGCCACTGGGTGATGCAGTCACGAAGCCGGTGCTTGCTGCAAGAACTAAGGCAGTGGAGAGAATCGCCGTCTTCATGATGTGAGCTGTGTGTTCTGAAAAGGTAAGGTATCGAGGGGGATCCGCCTACTTGACAGCCAAGCAGACACATCCAAGTACGCCTTTTATAAGAGAGCCGGGGATCTTATCCGCCCATTTGCATCGTTCTGAGAACAGTAACCAGGTAACTTACAATATGTGCAGTGGCCCCCCTCGAAGGCACCGATGCTATATCCGCTCCTTCGAAATCCCTCGGTGGCAAGCAATATCCGTCAATATAGGGAGCCGTGCCTCCACTCCGTTGTGGTCGCTCATCAGTTGTGCTTACCTCCGAGGTGCCGGTCCAGGTACGCTACCCACCAGTCGTTGATAATCAAACTTTGATGCGAAAAGCATCAGAGGACGGTGAGTATCAGATCAGAAAGCTGAATGGGCGGGCAGGATCTAAGTATGTCGGTGCGACAGCCGCCTGGGCCAACGTTCACACTATGCATACCGCCTCAAGGCCTCACCCCCCGTGCTTGTGATGTGTAGTTTTTGATACGCGGGTCAGGACTCTCAAGCACAAACCTCCTATGCTGTTCCTCTCCGGATCTAAATTTGGTGACACAGCTTCTGATTTTCCTGTGGCCAGGGATGAAGGTAGCGGTAAATAAGATTTCGAGTGCAGGAAGCCCCTGTTGTACATGCCCTCAGCTAGTCTCTTCTGTATCCCCCAACGTCATATCGTCGAAGTCCTCCAGCAACTCGTCCAACTTAACGTCAGGGAAATCAGGCTCCTCCTCGGCGTCTCCTCCATCCCCCTTGACAATGGGCACCGGGGCAGCCTCATCCACATCCATTCCGTACTGCCCTTTGCCTCCTTTCCGCCCAGCTGCGGCGACCACATCGTTCATCTTGATATCCTTCGCCTTGTAAAGGTTCACGGTCCCTCTCATCTCCGGATCCTCCTCCAGATCCCGTAAGAACAGCTCATAATCCTCTTCGATCTTCTTCTTGTCTCTTCCACCCATCCTCCCAACCACACCTCTCCCACCCCCAGTCTCACCCTCCTCACCCTCTTCTTTCGCAATACTCCGGAGCTTCCACGCACGCGTCCTGCCCTTCTTTCGGCGATTCGGGTACGATTTCTTGACAAGTATGACATCCGGGATACGGTCTGCAGATAACGTCGCGAAGTCATCTGAGTTGAAGTTGGACGACGTGAGGTGGTATCCCATCGCTGTGTCTCCGGGCTGTAAGATACCACCGAGGTGTGTGCGGGTATGGAAGATCTGCGTCGCTCCCCCTGCAGTTTCATAGTCCATATCCATGTCTTCGTCGCCTTGTCCTCCGTTAGATCGGAATGCTCCTGCTAGAGCCACTTGAGCATCGGCAAGCACCAATCGTCCGCGGTTCGTTCCAACGGGCTCGACGTCCAGAACCGTGAACTCCACTAGATCTGTCGCGGCTGCTAATGCAGAGAAAGGGTTGCGCCAGTATACTTGGGCGCTTACTTCGGCCGCCTGTAGGGTACTGACGTCGAGAAGCTGGAAGGATGATCCAACGCGTGTGCAGATCGTCAGTGGGGAGATGTTAGAGAGGGCGCGAGCCTGTTTTTGTGGGATGCAGACGAGATCATCTTTGCAGATTGGAGCGATCTCAACCGAGTAAGTGAATTTATAATTGGCAGTGCCGGAGTGCGTGTCGGTGGAGAGCAATTGCTCAGATCCCTTCGATCTGCGCAAATCAAATGGACATTAGTTTCCGCATGAACATAACCGTTGGTGGAATATACTTACCGCACAGGTACGACTCCGGCCAAGAATTCTGTCATCCGTATGGCGTGGCTGCGTTGACTGTAGAAGAAATCCAGCCCATCCCTCACTTCCTTAACTCCTACCGTATCCTTCTGAGCTCCATGCTTCAGGATCAGTTGCTCGAGATACAAAAATGTTCTCTTGTGCGTGACTTTTTGTCTAACTTGGACGAGTGCCTTCCAAGTATTTTTTGCTGCAAGTTTAGCGCAGTCTGGGCATTGACCATGTTGTACCAAATATTCAATCTCGAAGATTTGTTCGAGGATCGTATTTGTCAGAACCTGTGTGACGGAGGTACGATTCGCAAGTGGATCAATCGGAAATCTGAGAAGCATCTACGGACCTCTTTTTGAATTGTTAGCGACACACGTAGCCTCTTCGAGTGTGGTTCTGTCCAGATAAAGTGTGCCTCCGTCAAACGAACTTTGTTGAGTCCTTTCAGCCGCTTCAGACAGATTGCGAGAAGCTCTTGCGATTCGGGTCGAGCAAGTGACCATGCTTGCGGGGGTGAGAGGAAACGTTCACAGTTGCGGCAGAACGATACCGATGCTGATTACACATTTTCGTGTCATTGAGCTTTGAATCCTCGGGACGGGAAACACGCACATTGCTTTGGGATACCCTCTGTGATATCGACCCTGTGGATGGGGAGATGTTCAATCCTCCGGTTGATTCTGTAGTGCTTCGAACGACATAGCACTCACGTATTTCGCAAACACGCAACACAAAGATTCGCAGAGTTGGGTTCGATCGGTGTTCCTGATCAATCAACGTAAGGAGATCGCCAGACCGACCGAAACTCAGTACTCACCACAATCGGCGCAAAGAACGCGATGGATGGCAGGTCCGGGGACAAACTCCATCCTCGGCACTGATTACTTGGTAGATGGTGGGTGGTATGGAACAGGCAGTAGGACTATAAGCTACCGCCCAGTAGAATGACTGCTTACGGACCCGCCGATCAAGGAGTAGATAATTTTCTTATCGGCTTAGTCACAGTGGGGTTCACACTGATAAGATAAGATCCTTGCACATGGCAGAGCGAGGCTTATAGCAAGGCATCATTGAGGTATCAAGACAAAAAGTGAGGGAGCAATGCATCACGGCAATACAGTTCAAGACAACAGCATTTTTGGCGCTACAACGATGCCCTCCCGCGCGGCTCGAATGGCAGCAGCAATGCAATGAGACCAGCGACGAGGAAGATCGCTCCAGCCACCCATATCGGTACAGACGTCATCAGGTTTGCGTACAGCGCAATGATTGGTGCCTATTTCACAAGATGTTTCAGAGAACCTCTTTGACAGCCACAGGAAGGGACACTGACCATAACACCGAATATACGATTCGCGGTAGCGACGATCGCATTTCCTGTCCCTCTGTCCTTGGTAGGGAACAGCTCGGGTGATAGTGCGTATAGAACACCGTACATGACGTTGCTCGTGAAACTGTAACCACAGTTCCACCCGAGGAGGGCATCAGAAGTCCGCGCTGTCGTCGAGGCAAGAATAAAGACGCCAGTGAGGACTGATAGGCGTTCTACTCAGTACATTGATCCAAAGCCGTTGGTAAACCAAACACTCACTGGTGAATATCGAGAGTGTACCGCGGCGACCGAGGAAGGGAAGTTCAACGAAGTAGCCAGCCATGAGGGCGCCTGGAACGCCAATCACGCTCAGGATGACTTGCTGGAATGTGAGTTAGTAAATGGAGCCCTGAGGCCTTTCGAGGTCACTGACGTTACGGTACGTTATGTACACAGAGCTATCGCCGAAATCTGCACCTCGGGTTTGCAGGCTAGCGCGGTTGGGTCAGCTGGGAGGTCTACCAAAGGCTAGAGGAGACATACTAGTATGTCACGAAGCTGTTATACCTGTGGGAATGATGAGTTTCGAGGAGAGTGTATCTGGTGTAGGTACTTACAAAGGGAAGGCGAGACCAATCAACGCTGAATGACCAAAATTCAGTCTCTCTGTTCGCAACGCAGGAGGGAGCTCTTACCCCATAAAACAATCAATATGCTCGTCGAGTACGCCATCTTGCGTGTCGCAAACAGCGGCTTAACATGGCTCCCATCAAATATCGCAAGCTTCCTCTTCACGGCTGCCGCAGCCGACGTGTCCATCTTCACCTCTTTCTCTGACGAGGTACTCCTTCCGAGCTTCTCTACTTGCTTGAGCTGCTCGACGGTGAGGCGGCTTGTTTTACCGTTGTAAGCCGCGACTTTGTGTACGACCTCGACGGCTTCCTCGTCTCTGCCGCGGCCCATGAGATACTTGGGACTCTCGTACAGCTGGAACACGAAGAAGCGGAGGATCCAGAGCAACATCATAAGGCCACCCATAGCGAATAGGAAGTAACGCCAGCCCCTGTTCGAAGACCTCGGACACGGTTCAGGGGGACCAGCACATGAATAATCGGATAGGAGGGGCCACGCGACCTACGAGACAGACTTTCAATGACTATCGTACCACGATGGTAAACCAACCTACCAAGCTTCCTAAGAGCTGCCCGAAAGCCCACCAAATGGAGAGCACCGTCAGCAAGTATTGGTGCGATGCAGGAACAAACTCTGGCGAAACATTTGAGTCATTTGTTCTGTATGAAGAAAGCATACGCATACCGAGGAAGACCGCTGAGTCCACGGGCAAGTTACCACCAACACCGACAGACCATACTGCCGTGAGTGAACATAAAGCGACGTAGTTCAAAGACCCGCCAGCAGCAATCGCAAACACCCCTGTGATAAGGAGCGTGAGGTTGAAGGCCCATCTGTTCTTGGCTCAGACTAATGCGACGTATCGTGATGATTCACAGCTCACCTACGACCCCATACATCGGATGCTACACCCCAGAAGGCTGCTCCAACGAGCAAACCAATGTTTTGTGCAAGCTTCAGCCATGCTCCCTGAACATTGAATTCGTTCACAACAGGGTCGAGGATCAAACCCGTGACGATCTAAGGGGGATCGACGTCCTATTGGTGAGTATCGCGGAAATGAAAAACCAGCTGTACCCACCGGCCAAAGGTTATCCCTTGCCCGAGGTATCAGCGTTTGATTCGGGTCATTTTACCAAGAGGCCGGGACACTCACGAAAGCCAACCAAAGCCAGCGACGACGAATAGGAACCACTACAGTGTTTCGCGTCAATCACTGGTTTAAGGGGGCAGGGGGGATAGTAACTCACTTGGTATTTTCCCATGCCGATCTCTTGCAGCGCATCATTGAGAATCCTTGCCTTTGCTTGGTATACGGGGTCAAGCGAGTCGTCGGTGAAGATATCTCGCGTTTCCGCTTGGATAACATACACCTCCGCATCCCCTTTCTTCTCGTTTTCGTATTTACCTTCGAAAGACGGGTTGCCCGACATGGCTGCCAGAAGAAAAGGCGGGAATGAGGGAACTCGGAGGGCGTGTAATGCCAGCTCTATAAACACACCCTGAGAACTTCATCACGACCAAGATGGATACCACGTTTATCATCCCCGTACAGTTATGGCGTCAAAACCAGTTCCATTGGTGCGAGAGGCACCGAACTTGGAGCGACCGCATGGGACAAGTCAAATTGGGGCGAGTCAAAGTTCATTGAGGATGGCGTGCTTTGACACGGATTTCGCGTCTTGAGGAATCACTCACGATTGTTAACGTCGCGTCGCGTACCTGCGTGGCAGCGCCGCCACCGTCGGGATACCGTGTGGAAGAAGTGAACGAAACTTCACCGGCGGGCGCAAACGCTCCAGAAGACATATCTAACGCGGACGTTCTATTGTGCAGCACATTGCAACATAATAATTTACTGGTCCTTCTTCTCTACCGCGGCTAATTCCGCCTGCTTAGCCTCCTCTAGACGTCTAGCCTCTCTCCTCTCACGCCCACGCGTAATCAAGGGCTTGGGCTCAAGGTCTGCAAACAAGTGCTTGCAAAGCTTCTCAACCACCCAGCAACCGAGAAAGTCCGCGATCATTACACTGGTAAGTTTCACTTTGAACTACGCGGGGATGACGACAATTGGTGAATGATTCATGCCATACAAGAAATGTGACGTACCAAACTCTCCATCTCGACGATTTGGAGCCATCTGTTCAGCTCGGGCATCAAGTCCGTGGCACCAGAGAACGCGACGGCACTAGCTCCAACGAGTCCCCAGTAAAGCTTAGAATTTTCACGGATACCTTCACGGAAAGGACGTCCCTATTGTGCAATATGTCAGCGCATCAAATCGGCGAAAAGGGTGCTGGATCTCACTTGGAAATTGATGGCGAATGTTGAAACCTGTTGTGAGAGCCCCAAAAGGTATATGGCAGTATTCAAAAGGCTAGGCTCAAACTTTGCATCCAGGTCGATGATGCCAGGGCTGTAAAATGATGGTTACATGTGGTATTTGCGGGTACGGTGCGCCCAACTCACGGTTCGTAGGTATGCGAGAGATTCGTGATGTATACCAAGGAAATGATGTGCAGAGCGAACTGGATCAACACCGATAGCAAGACGTAGAGATTGAAGATATTGCCAAGTGGACGTTCACGAGATAATTTCTCGACAGGCTAGGTGTCCATGAGATCCAAAGTTGCAAGTAAGAACAGATCGAGCTCACCTGCGCGCGGGAGATGCACAAGAAGCACACCGACATCAACATGCCGCTGACAGTGACCTGATAGTCACCAAACTTTATACCATCTAGATACTGGACGCTCAAGCTGTAGGCAGTGATAAGACAGTTCAACGCCAAGATCTTGTACATCTGGATCGTCGCGACCAATGTGCAGCGGCCCTGCCTGATGATGTGGGTGACTGTGCAAGGTTAGCCTCCATACGTTGTTGAGCTCGAGCGCGACGGAACTCACTGGCAGCAACATGCGAGAGTTTGGAAGTGAATGGCGCAGCACATGACGCGTCTCCAAGTTTGATCTGAGGAACGTCCTCATCGCCCTCCATGTTGGCCATAGCATCGGTGATCGAGGCCATGTCGAATTTCTCCATCGGGTTTTTCTTGCGAGCGGTTTGGAGATCGGCTGCAGCCTTCTTCTGGGCCTCGACCACATCAGGATAGAAGTGAGCGATAGCGGGAGGAACCGGAGGGGGGACTTGTCCAAAGCGGGCAGATATCTTGAGCTGACTCTCATACACCTTCTTAATACGTTCGAGCTTCTGGTGCTCAGCAATTTTCTGCAAGTCCTCGGGAGACCCGTCCAAGAGAGCTACACCGATGTGAGCCTGCTTGAGGGCTCCGACATCGTTAGTTCCATCGCCAGCCATGAGTGTGACATATCCGAGGGTCTTCAAGCTCGTAAGGATGAATTCCTTTTGAGCAGGTGAAACACGGGCATAGACCCAGGTGTTTTGAACGAGGTCATTCCAGCTTGGGGAGGATTGGAATTGTTTCATGGCTGCGCCAGTGATGCAGATGTCATATTGATCGAAGAGTGACGTGTCGAGGGGCTTGGATGGGTCAACAGATATGATCTTGGTCTCGTCAACGGTGCGCCAGCAAAGGTCTGAAGCGAAGTTAAGATAGGTTGGACGGAGCGGTGCAATACAACATACCGGCTTCATGGGCTGGGTTCTCCTTCAAATCCAAAATGAGGGCATCTCTGTCGACAATCTCCACATCACGAGCAACGTGTACAGCCGTCAGTGGATTGTCACCAGTGATCATGACGCACTACAATCGAGGATTAGGGAGACGGATTGCTGAGTAGCCTTAGAAGCTTACACGGTGCGATGAGTCAGCCAACATCTTGAGGGTCTCGACAGCATCTGCTTTCAAGGGACAATGGAATACTAGGAATCCGGCAAATGCGAGATTACTCTCAACGTCCTCTCTCGGAAGTTTGTTGATCTGCACAAAAACGCACATGAGTCACCTGAGACCTCTCCAAAGGTCGTTGTCGTACCTTATCAATCGACATCGAGTCCATCTCCTTCGAACCAAGCGCAAGTACTCGGCTGCCACGCCTCGTATACCATTTGTACGTCTCGTCATACCACTCTGGGACTTGTCCGAGCATGCCTTTGATCGTTTCTGGAGCACCTTTGACCGCAACGAGAGCCTTTCCGCTGGGGAGACTAGATACGCTGGACATGCGCTTGAGAGCGGAAGAGAACTGGAAGCGGCGACGGATGTAGAGCCTGGACGCGTTGGGAGCTTTACTCGAGGAGGGGGCCACGGAATCGCCTATACAATGCGTTGAGTCATAAGCTAGTCAAAAGGCGTGTCTCAAACAACACTAACCTTGCGAAATCTGCCATTCAAGAGCCTCCAAAGTCGTTTTCTCCATGGGATCTCCGACAATGGTGCCATCATCAAGGCGTACCAAAGCCTGTGCAGCTGCGAGGCAGAGTGTGGTCTGCTTTCCGGAATCCTTCACGTCGATGAGCCTCAACTTGTCGAAATCGCTGCAAGGTGAGATCGTAAGTCTGTAGCTCAAAGACAAGTTGGGTGAGGGCCTTCTTCATTCCCGGCACCCCTTTCAGGACTTGATTTTTCGGGGTTATTGTTTCCGTTTTTTTGGAGGCGCCAATTTTCACTTGTGCCGGGGGTTGGATTGGGGATTGTTTCGTTCCGGAAATTGGTTTTGGTTCGTTTAGCTCCCCGCTTTCTTGGGTTTCGAACCCCACGTTCCCTTTTTTGGCCGGGGTACCAGTTGAGGCTTTGCTTGCCAGGGAAGGTTCCTTTGGAGGTTGGGGGGTTCGGCCCTTGTTGTTGTTGGGACCCCGTTTTGGCACCAGTTTGGCTTTTTTGGGTTTTTTTTCATTCCTTTTGAGGTTGGTTAAGGGTAATTAGGCTCCGTTTGGTCATGTTACGGTTCCCCTCTTCCTTTTGTTCCGGCCTTCCCACTTGGCGGCATTGGGGAGGTTAGGCGGGAGGCCATTAACCAGGACGGCTTCCGGTTTTTTTGGGGAACCTGGTTGGTTGGGGAAATTCTTGTTTGGACGAGTTTGCCTTTGGGCGTTTCGGACCCCGTTGGGCATTCCGTTGCGGGGCCTTCCCCCTTGGGGGTTGCTTGGGGGGTTTTGGCTTTGGCTTACCTCTTTTTTCGTTCCCACCGGGATGGCAGGATGCGCTATGGTGAACTTACTTGTGGGGCTTGCCTGAAGTACCTTGGTACCACTGAACAAAACGGCGTTCTTATGGGCACTATCGACATCAATCTTGTCAGAGCTTTCCAACAGCTGAATCGACTCCTTGAGGAGAGGCGTCGATTCTCCTGAGAGCATGGCTTCGTTGACGATACACGTCCCATGAACCAAGAGAATATCAGCGGGCACCACGGTTTCAGTTTGTAAACGGGCTAACACAGATTGCTTAGCTTCGCGACAGCAGACAATCGAGGAAAGTACTGACCAACTGAAACTACGTCTCCAGGAAGAAGTTCATCCGTTTGTAAAGTTGTCCATTTGGAATCACGAAGGCACTGGATCGGATACGGGGCGACAGACATCGTTCTGAACTCCGTCAGGGTTTTCAATCGCTAAGTAGATTTTGAGTACAGTCACTTGACAATTTTTGAAAATCCGCATACCTGCCAGACAACCGTGCACTCGAACATAACAAGCATGAACAGAGTGAATATACTGTAGTACCAGTACTCATCCAGGCACCACAGTGCGACACAGAAAATCTGGAAGACGAAGAATGGAGCGGTCGCATGTTCACCAAAGAGCTCAGAGAACGAGGGGATGGGGATGTTGAACTCGTTCTTTCCGTACAGCGACGTGAGCCCTTCTGTTTGTTTGCTTGCAAGGCCTGCAGGAGCGAGGAATTCAGAGAGTGGGGGACGGTGAGAGGATGGATATGGAAGACGCGTGAACAGAATCGGGGACGACTTCGCTACGACATAGGTGTCTCGCTGATAGTTGAACGTGTAGGACATAGGCTCGGACGGAATTCTCTTTATCAGCGACACGATTTCACCCTCGCCACGGTGTTGGTGTGGAACGAGGCGAATGCAGTCAGCATCTTCAATAGAAGCAGCCTTCCAACCAGAGAATTCAGAAACCGCAGGAACGATAAAAAATAAACAGTGTTCCTACCTTTCGTGTGGTTATCCAAGCCTTGGCGCCGGCACTCCAACGAGTTACCAGGAAGCTGAGGGCATGCCCAGCGCCCAATGACACGCAAGCGAGAAAAGTCCACTCTTCGCTCTTTATCCAATCATCATACCTCACGTAGTACGCATACGCCAGCAAGGGATAGAGCGAGAGGAATGGTATGGTGTAGATGTGTGTGTACCACGGAAGGGCGACGTGTAAACTCGCCCGTGCAATCTCGGAAGATTCTACTTGGACGGACACCCTGAATTACAGTCCGTCAACAAAAAGATATCCACTCGACAGGAAATGCCCTTACATGTTGTGCACTCCGGGGTAGTGTCACTGGATAGCCGCAATGGGAGCGTATCCAGTAGCAGGGCTGAAAATCAATGTCCTGTCAGAAAAAAAAAGGAACAAATAATAGAAAGAAGAACTGCTTCGCTCTGGCGAAGACGACGGGCAGAACGTTGAGCGCGGTCCGTGAACTTCAAGGGAGATGTTCACTGCAAGTTGCAGCTAATGAGACGCGTGGAACGGCACTTGAGAATTTTGGGTCTTCGGATTGCTTAGTCATCCAATGCTCGATACTTACGTGGCCAGGGTGAAGGCTTGGCTGCAGATGTCTAGACTGAGTCAAGGTGTTCGTAGCTTGAGGGAACATTGAGGCGATTTGACAACGCCCAGAGTAAAAAATATCATTTGTAGGTCATTACAATCCTACGTAACATCCAGCCCAACGTACAGTGATAAATGAGATAAATAGCATTCATACCTAACCCAATACATGTCGTCTCATCAGTCCAGCGCACCGTTACCATTGCAATAATCTACATTTCCAACTGCAGGGTTACCAGCCCACTGTCACGAATCATCACGTCGTCAGTAGATGCAAGAACGTAGTGTGCGAGCGAGACTTACTGTGGGGAATGGGTTGCCCTTCCCAGACGCCCCGAATACAGCGAAAGATAAGATGAAAATCATGACTTGAGCTCCTCCATCGAGGGCTCCTCCCAGAATATAGTTGTATTTCCTAAACCAGCCGGGATGGTATTTCCGTAGCCAGAACTGCGACACGACACCAGTAATGATGCACGACGTGATGACCGAGTTCAGACCAGAGGACATCCAAGCAGAGTACTAAAACGAGTTTAGGTGAGTGCCGCAGCGCGAGCGAAAGAGTGAAGCATCCTCACCATGTAGATGATAGGAAGCATGATAGTGTCGACTTTGACAGGTCCAATGTATGGCCATCGCTGGCGCGCATTCAATCGTCATCCCTCACACTAGTAGAATCTACTTACCTTAGCGATCAGCCATTGGGCGAACGTTCCAGCCAGTCCAATTAATAGGCTCATTGGGATGATGAAGTACTGGCCCCCAGGGCCGTAGAGCTCTTTGGCGAGAGACCAAGTAACAGCTGCGCTGTTCAAACTTTGTACCACTTGACCGCTCCAGACGTTCGTTCCTTGGGGGGAAATGAGAATGTCGCGCTGTGCGTCAACGACCGACGTCATAACAACGTAATTGATTGCGGCACCTGTAGAACTACTTAGCAAATTGCAATGAAAGTTCGGCGTAGACCGTCGTACCAAGGATAGTTCCCCAAACCTGGGTGAGGAACATAGTGCGGGGAGGGATCTTCAGGTATTGGCCGAGCTTGAGGTCACCCGCAAGACCAATGGATTGGCCAATGATGTCATGGCTCCACATGGTGAACTAGAGAGCGCTGTCAGTAACGGGGAAGTGGCGATGACACCGGACAAGGAACATACGTAGAGGTTAGCAACAGGACGTCCAGGGGCAATTGCTCCTGCCACCATCTTCATCAGTTGGTTTGTGGCAATACCGTTACCCATGCGGGCGTAGAGCAACTGTGAGAATGGTGTGATGAAAGCTAGACACGATCTCAGTAAAAAATATATATACCAGGGAGTCTGAACACAATACATACATCCGAAGAGAAGAGCGACGATGAATGAGTACCAAGGCAGAGTAGTTTGTCCTTTGAGAACGACGACAAGACCTGAGGATGGAGTTTCAGCCGTCTCCCGCCACTAGGTTTTTCAATTCGGAGCACTGACCGGCTACAAACGCAAGCACGAGGAGGCAGACATACCACCAATGGGGTGCTTCCTTGTACTTCTGCATTGCCTAAGACGATATCAGAATCAAAAACATCCTGGTACACACAAAGACTCACCTTCCAATGAGGATCGGGCTGCGTCCCAGCGCGTGCCTGGGCAAATGCCTCTCTCACACTAGGGCCCCAGAAGAGTAGACAGTGTGCGATCAAGCCGCCAACCTGCGAGGCCCCCCTTCAGTCACGAATAGATCAACAACAGAACCTCGCAGAACGGACGTACAGCCAAGTTATTGGTGATGTTGAGCCAAACGTTCGACCCCGTCATATATGGCAACCCTACTTCGTTAAGCGCAGTTTGATTAAGTGTGAAAGAAGTGCCGAACACTGCTTGCTGGTCGTATATCGAGCCGTTGGCTGCGAAGATGGATGTGGAAACCATCGGGAAGTCCTTGGACTGGGAATAGAGCCGCGAGATCAGGGGGCTGTAGACATATTGTGGAGGGTATGAACTCACGCCCCATGCGTTGGAATAATAGATTGCGATGAAGATAATGTAGCACAGGCCATATCCAATCCAGGAGTTCGCTGCATGTACATCAGCCAGATGCACACTTGAGATAAGGTGCTTACGCACCTTGCTGAATCAATGGCAGACTCATGTACACTCTACTCAGGGGTTAGTATTTATATTTCTCGACCGAGCGGGGCGGCACGTACGAAGTAATGTATTGCCAGTCAAATGAGAGACTCAACAAGCCCAGGCCTTCGTTACCGTCAGCTCCACCAAAGATATTGGTGAAGATGTCCTGTACAGCAGGCGAAGTGTGCTGAGAAGCAAGACAGAAGACGCTGACGCCACTGAGCAAGGGGAATATGTAGGACGGGATGATCTCCCAGACAAACATCACGCCGAATGCGGTCCAGAAAAGTTTCATACGCTTATGGTTGGCCGCAGAATCAAAATGAAGTGCTATTGCGTGTGGTAAGTAACGGCGCCTGAGATCAGCGTTTCCAGCCAACCTTGGAAAATGGAGACTGTAGGCAAGTTCTGGGGAAATAATAATCAGTGTCCATCCGAGGTTCGCAACTACATGGTAACATACAGCCCAGTAGACCATCTCACTCGGGTAAACGGTCAGGGGGCGAAGAAGACCACATAGACCATATCTACCGATCATTCTGTAAGTGATTCTGTGACATATGCGTCACCACGTACCCGAAACAGGCCGTAGAGAAGGTAGCGAGGACGGCCGTTGTCGCCTTAACATCGGTGTTATAATATAACTGTAGCGGTAGGGGTCAATAACGGGAAATGCGGAGATGGCCCGAGTACTTACTCGCTGAACAGCGAAGTTCATGACCGCAGTATTACCGTAGGCTGCCGTAGACGCGACGAGAGACGAAATGACATGCTACATTTGCATCTCTTTAGAGGATATACGTAGTTGTCACAGATCAACGTACTTCCTTGATCTTGAACTCGCCAGGATTGATGAACTCAAAGATGGCACCGAGGCCTGCTAGACGAGTACCTTCAACCCATGAGCGCTTGGGGAAGACCTTAGCCCAAGCCACGCCAGCGGAGTAGATCAAAAGTAGCAGGAAGACCGTCGAGACGGAAACCTGAAGAGGTTTGAACGTATAGATCTACCAAGCATCAACGATCAGACGGGGCCAATTATAGTCAACACAATCGTTGAACTGACCTCGTTAAGGGCGGCCCCGAGGCCAGCAAATACCGTGCCGAGGAACAGCGACCGGAAGGTCAACGCCGGGTCCCCGTCGTCCCGCAAATCCACAAGGAAGCGCGAGACGTCACGACCAGTGGTAAGAACGGGCTCTCCGTTGACGTACAACACATCCTCTTTCTCGAAAGTGGAGCGTCCGTCGATCTCAGAGGCTTTCTCGAACTCGACCGAGAGCTCCTCCTTATCCTTATCTGCAGCATCATACGGCACGTTGGTCACCTTCTCGCGGGGGAATTCAGGGATGGTGGCATGGGTTGCATCCCTGCTCGAGGGCGTCACGGAGTCCATGACAATGGCGGTCTGGTAGCTGATGAGAGCCTCTTGGGATGAGAGCCTAGAAGCAGAGACAAGTCAAGTACTCAAGAGACGAGGGCAGATAGTCCGTATTACATCCATAAACCCCCATCCGCC
This sequence comes from Hydnomerulius pinastri MD-312, assembly GCA_000827185.1. Lineage (NCBI taxonomy): Eukaryota > Fungi > Basidiomycota > Agaricomycetes > Boletales > Leucogyrophana > Leucogyrophana pinastri. The sequence continues at coordinate 207,779 of KN839857.1, read as the reverse complement.
CTTTTCAGGCTTCGCCCAAATCTTGTCCTGATAACGACATGTCAAGCAAAATGATCGCGATTCTACGAGCAATCGGTTGGAAAGGCTAGATGGACACATTTGATTGGAGGCACGCGACGTGTTACGTGTGCCTCATGAATGGGTGCATCCACTCCGTTGGAGAAAGGATTCTAATGGTACCGCGATTTCGGAACAGACTCGGGAGCCTGGTGTCCGAAGCAGGCAATCGCATCTAGACATGTGCTGGTGGTAGCACACGAGTTTATCAGAGGAGAAATCCGACCTTGTCTTCAAGTTGAGTGAAGCTTTGAGCTCGTCAACCTTACGCTTGCAGGCATCAACGTGCAATCCCAAGTTATTTTGCGCAGCGAGCCCTATGGATAGCGTACAAATGCACTGGACACAACTGCGGCGCATTGTTAGCTGGACAGTACAGTGTGCAAACCTGCGGCCCATCTGGTGGAAGTGCAATGCATCGCTGGTAGTAGACACTTACTACGTCGCCGCCGGCGCCGCTCGTCTCGCAGCGATGAGGGCTTCGTGGCTCTGTGGCATGTCTTTTTGCAAGTCAGATGAGGCTCGTTTGTTATGGCGCAAGATCACTTGGGAATGACATAAGGTCACCGACCACCTGCAGTCACCACCTACAACAAAAATATTTCTGCCAAAAGGAAGGGAATCCATGTCTATGTCAATGTCAGGTCCCACATGTTGCATGACCTTGGTTGCACATGGACTTCTCCTTATCTGTGCCTCCCAGTTGGAGTGGTCGCAATCTCCGGCTTCCGAGGGCGGTTCTCTATTCATCACGTTCTGAAGGCCAGCGAGTAGGCGCAAACTATTGGAAAAAGAAACCTGGGCCAGAAGGTAAATGCAGTCCTGGAGCCTAATAGTAGTAACAGAACTTGTAACTTCGGTGACTTTGTGAGCCAGTTCATGAATTCAGGTCCCGTGATCATGTATGTATGTACTTAAGGTTACTTGTCTGCCCGGGTCCCAACGTCCATTCGAGAGTTGGGAAGGTTCTTCCACCACTAGTACTCGTGTGGGTTGGTTGTGGCAGCTCCCACTATTCGATGTGATCTAATCTAGATGGCGTATGAGTCATCTTGGGACTTTGCGCTGACCATTTTTGCGGCGTGCGGCGATAGTATCACAGTGGGGTGTAACTTAAAACCACCAACTTGGTCAAGAACAGAAGCCATTCCATTCCTACAAGTACGGAACGCATGCCAATCGTAAACAATAACATGAAAGCCACCAGATCATTATGCAAATTATTACGTCGGCCCACTACCGGAGAGACGACAAGGGGTGATATCTATATACTAACTCTACTCCTGTCCTTATCCCAACAGCCTCGCGAAAGCTTTCCCCTTACACTTATAACCTGTCAAAGCCACCACTGACTGTCAAGGGATGAATCCAGATCCGGATCTCATCATCATCACTGGCATTGCTATCACGGCGGAAAGGAGCGGCTTCCCATGCCTCGGGTGCTCTATCGTCGTTACGTGGAAGCGATAGGAGAGGTAGCACTATATCCGCGTCCTGGATAGGCTCTAAGAGTTCAGAAGGAGCGCCACCGCTGCATTTTATGACGTTGCGTCTCCAGCGGTCGATTGCAAGGAATGGATTCTCAGGACTGCAAGCGGCAGATGCCGAGTCAAGCAGCTCCTCGTCAACCTCGCCACAAACTTCATCTGGTATATCCAATTTGTTTGGGTTGCTCTTTGTAGAGCAATGATCCACCCCCGCAGAGGGAGGTGGACTTTCGGGGTCATCCCAGCTGATGGGGTAGAAAATGAAACGCGGTGGGTTACGACTGCAGATCGTTCATTATGAGAGGCTCACGGTAACGAGGAAGTGAAACGTACTACTCTACGCTAGCTAGCTGCGCGTGGACGGGTTCAGGCGTGGGTAACGTTATGGTGGTGGCCGAAGGAGTCATTTCCTGTTGTGCATGTAAAGGAAGTGGTGATCTGACAGTCGAGGGTGAGTGATCAATACTGCACAGAAGGCAAAACTTACTCACAGATGAAGGCTTGAGACGCCTGGTGGCGGGAAAAGTGAGTCTGTTTCCTGGGGCATCTCGCCAGGAGCCGCAATTGACGGGAAGAGTAGATCGCGTTGAGCCATATGGGAATAAGGACAAGTCAGCATTTCTTATACAAACCAGCATCCAAGAAAGCTATGACTCGAGGACAGATACTCGTAGGACCCGAAGGGAACGAAAATTGGACGAGGACAGGCAGAGCGCTGATGGTCACTATAAATACCCCAAAGCGCCTCAACCAGCAATGCGGCATTTAATGGAACGGTGCCGTTACCATGTCCCTTGGGATACCTTTCGATCAAGCAAATGCAGAGCTATTGATCAGGGGCGGGGGCATTTGGCAAAACATGCTGTAGTCAGTCCAAAGGAGAACAATTTTTTGGGATTCCAGAGGCCATAGAGACGCCTACACGATAGTGCGTAAGCGCCGAGCTTGGGAGATCAACTTGATGAAATGGGCTCATTATGAGCCCGGAAACATAGCCCCTGTGAGAACTTGGCTGTGGGTTGATACTTGATATACGTAGACGATAAATTAAAAGCCGGAAGAACGAGGCATTACGAGCATCTTTGTGGGTGACATTGTGCAGGTGCCCAATCCTAGGAAAGTTCGATATTCGTGTTGCATGTTGCCCAGCACGGACCCAGAGAGCAGTTCCACCGATCAACTGAGTATACAGCTTCGAGTACCTCAGGCTGCACAGGATGAGCGTGATGACCAACATCATGAATGACCGGGCGACGTCCGTGGAAATATAACCTGATGTGCGCCTGTTCTACCAGGAGTTAAAAAAATAATGAAACAAGCTGAGGTCATAGTAATACTAGGCGTTGTAGAACGACAAGTAGTACTGCCTTTGTGACCTGGAGTGGTCGTGTCAAGCCACGAGTGTTATTTTGCTTTGTTTGCTTTACCCGTAGTAAATCTCTTTCGAGACACGTCGGCGAGCGAGTTTCATTTGCAAGTGCGACGATATTCACGTCGGCCATCCAACGTCTTTGATTTCTTCAGTCCGGATTACTTTCCAGTCGACAGGTAAACCGAAGAACATCTTCCACAATGTCCAATTTCGAAGATGTCGAGGAGCGGGACGGTTTGTTTACATCTTTCGGAACGCTCATATCAGCTCGGCTTGACTTGCAATTTTCCCTGTTGTAAACAGGTGTTCGTCTCTCGTGGAACGTATGGCCGTCGTCTCGCATTGAGGCAACAAGAACGGTCGTTCCGATATCAGCGCTATACACACCTCTCAAGCAACGCGAGGACTTGCCTCCGGTCCTGTACGAACCCGTGACATGCAAACCGCCGTGCCGTGCCATTCTTAACCCATACTGGTAGCTTCTAAACCCTCAACGTGGTTCTGCAAGATCTAAACTCATATTTCTAGTCAAATCGATATCAGAGGCAAATTGTGGATATGTCCCTTCTGCCTCTCTCGGAATGCTTTCCCGCCACACTACAAGGACATCTCTAACACAAATTTACCCGCTGAGCTTTTGCCAAAGTACACCACCATCGAATACACGCTTTCCCGCCCTGCTCAGGTTCCTCCGGTTTTCCTCTTCGTCGTCGACACTTGTCTTGATGAAGAAGATTTGAAAGCTCTTCGTGATGCTCTCGTTGTGAGCCTGAGCTTGATCCCACCATACGCTCTCGTTGGTCTCGTTACTTTTGGTACTATGGTACGTGCATATCTCGCGCCAGAGCTCGTGATTGCTTATGATAAAGTAGACACAAGTCCATGAACTTGGTTATGCGGAATGCAGCAAATCGTATGTCTTCCGCGGTGGCAAGGAGTACACCCCGAAACAGATTCAAGATATGCTCGGTTTGAGCACTACTACCCGCGCTGCTCCCCGCCCTGGTCAACCGATGCCTCAACAGGCATTCGGCGCTGCCCGATTCCTGCTTCCTGTTTCACAGTGCGAGTTCCAGTTGACTGGCATTCTTGAGGCACTCGCACGTGATCCGTGGCCTGTCGCCAATGACAAGCGAGCTTTGCGGTGTACTGGTGTCGCTTTGAGCGTCGCTGTTGGTTTGTTGGAGGTTGGTGGATACTTCCCGCCAGATTGCGTGTCGCTGACAACAGGCCTGGTAGACGACGTATCCTAACACGGGTGCTCGCATCATGCTCTTCGCTGGTGGTCCTGCCACTGAGGGTCCCGGTATGGTTGTAAGCAACGAGCTGAAGGAGCCTATCCGCTCACATCACGATATCGAGCGTGATAGCGTGAAGCACTTCAAGCGTGCTGTCAAGGTATGTATGGCTGAAGAACACTATAGTTCGTTTATTTACTGTGGTTTCAGTTCTACGAGGGGCTCGCCAAGAGGGCCTCGAACAATGGTCACGCAGTCGACTTGTTCGCTGGTTGCTTGGATCAAGTTGGTCTTTTGGAGATGAAGTCGATGCCTAATTCAACCAATGGTGTTATTGTCCTTTCTGATTCGTTTGCCACATCGATCTTCAAGCAGAGTTTCCTTCGCATTTTCAGCAAGGACGATCAAGACTTCCTACAAATGGGCTTCAACGCCACCTTTGATGTCCAGGTGCGTGCTTCGATATTACTTTTTGGATGTCACGTGATCTTACCTACTACCTCAGACGACGAAAGAGCTGAAGGTCTCAGGGCTCATTGGCCACGCGATCTCTGCTGGAAAGAAGTCTGCGTGCGTTGGCGAGACGGAGATCGGTATCGGTCAGACATCAGCATGGAGATTGAACTCGATCACTCCCCGAACTTCCGCTGCTGTGTACTTCGAAGTTGTCACTCCTGCTGGTCAAGCTCTCCAGCCCGGATCCCGTGGTCTCATCCAGTTCGTCACCCACTATCAACACTCTTCCGGCCAACAGCGTCTTCGCGTAACCACTATCGCACGCAACTTCGCCGAAGCCGGATCCCCCAGTATCGCCGCCTCTTATGATCAGGAAGCAGCAGCAGTCTTGATGGCGAGAATAGCAGTGTTCAAAGCCGAGATCGATGATTCGCCCGATGTGTTGCGTTGGCTGGACCGCATGCTTATCCGGCTGTGTCAGAAGTTTGCGGATTATAGGAAGGAGGACCCGGCGAGCTTTAGGTTGACGGATAATTTCAGTATTTATCCGCAGTTTATGTTCCATCTGCGGAGAAGTCAGTTCTTGCAGGTGTTTAACAACAGTCCGGATGAGACTGCTTTCTACAGGTGGGCTATATCCTTTCTTATTGGGTGGGAGTCGTGTTGATGGTGTTCACAGACATATCCTGAACGAGGAAGACGTCAACAACTCGTTGATCATGATCCAACCCACGCTTATGTCTTACACTTTCGATGTCCCACCTCAACCAGTGCTCCTCGACAGTGTCTCCATCAAACCCGATGTCATCTTACTCCTCGATACCTTCTTCCACATCCTCATCTTCCACGGAGAAACGGTTGCGCAGTGGAGAAAAGCAGGGTATCAAGAGCAAGAAGGCTACGAAAACTTCAAGGAGCTACTCGAAGCGCCCGTTGTTGATGCACAGGTTAGCCGAGCCATTCCGCCTCCTTCATTCTGCTTGATGATCACTGACTGATGTCGCTTTACTCGAAACAGGACCTCCTTGGTGATCGATTCCCTATCCCCCGGTACATCGTTTGTGATCAGGGAGGCAGTCAAGCTCGGTTCCTGTTGTCGAAGCTTAACCCGTCGACGACGCATATGTCGACGTCCATGTATGGCTCGGCGCAGGCTGCTGGTGCGGGCCAGGCCATCTTCACGGATGATGTCAGTTTGCAGGTGTTCATGGAGCACCTGAAGCGTCTCGTAAGTCATCTTTCACTCCCCGGCCATCTCGGAATACGTGCTCATACTATTTTTTATCAGGCTGTTGGTGCCCAGACGAACTAAACCCATCCCCTTATCGCACTTGATATCGATCGCTCTAGATTTGACGTTGTTTTATGGCGCTTTGCTCAAGTTTCGTGTGGACTGGGATGTGGTTCTTATGTCGTTATTCTTTTTCATCGTTACTTTACTTTTGTTAGGAATCGCTTTTCTCCCCCCGAAGTTTGTCATCCATTGTCAATATTTGAGTAGATCACAGCTACATACCAATGAAAAAGACCGGCTTCTCTTCTGTACTGGATCATGTACCACAAAAGTAAGGCGGAAATTGGCCTCACTTTACAGCTGGACCATCCGGGTGCAGCGTAACAGGATCTAGAAAATACATGCATGCAGCAAGTGTGCTAGTAATACAACCACCGGCTATCATCGCAGCAGCTCATGCACCGTATGATCATCACGAGCCTCCAGTTTCAAGGCAGTCCATGCCAGTGATACAGCACCGTACCCTGTGGGTGATCATCAGATAGATTAGCCAGCATCAGCACTAGGGCACCTACTGTGGAACTATCTTTTTGGACTATTTTTCTGTTTACGAGGGCTATCAGACATTTGTTAACTCGGGCTTGATTGAGATCAGGCGGGGCGATCAATTCGATGACTGTTCGATGTAGCGTGAGCGATGCGTGATTGCAGTGATTTGGATAGCCGTACGTTTGATACCTCGACCATCAATATCCATCATCGCTTCTATGACGGACTCCATGTTACGGCGCAGATTCTGAGGGGCTCTCATGAGAGATGTGCACCATCACCAATGAAGTAAGTTGCCCACCGGGTCACTCCCGCGAAACTCCAAGGGTAAACATGATACTATCTTCTCGATCACCATCTGATCAGATTTTTTCCGTTGATCAGTCTCTCCGGTTGACACGGAGCGCGAAACACGCACCGATCTCTCTTTCTTCTCTTTGGCGGATAGCTTCGCCTTACCCTTCTTCTTTGGTTTTGATGCGGCGGGGACCTTGGTCGTGTTCGATGTCGTAGTGATGGTTGTGGTGAAGGTGGTCTCATAGTCAGCGTTCTCGGTGTATGTGGTCTTATCAGCGTCGATGTCGGGGGCTGGAGGCTGGACTTCTTGTGCTGCCTTTAGGGCTGCTTCAGCAGCGGCCCGAGCGTCTTCCTCTGTGGGATGTGTTACAGAGTATCCTAACGCTTGTAAAGCAAGCAAGGACGTACCAGCTCTTCTTCTTGCCAGTCGGAACGACGCGTCTGTTGGTGCCTGCGAGCATGATTCGATTCATTTCACCACAACCACCCACAGCACCCTACACCTCGCACTTACCTGCGGCCAATCCGTCGTTAACGCGTTCATATCCATCACGTACAACCAACTCGCAAAGCTCTCATTAAATGTTCTGAGTGAGTCGCTGAGGTTCCGGAGCCCTTCCACGTTCGCTTGGAGTGCCTCCGCCTCGTCCACGAGCTCTGACATGACAGGCTCAAGGAATCCGAGACCATGGGGGGCGTCTGAATTCTGCTCCGAGCGCGAAAGCGCAAACAATGAACCTTGGGATATACGCCGAAGGGGTGTTCTGTGCGGTGTTTGGCTGGGCATGAGGAGGAGGAGATGATATGTCGTTGATCACGTGTGCAACGCGTTCGTTAGACTCGACGGTCACTGTCAGTTGACGCGAAACGAGTCGCACCTCCTTGCTGTCACACCGAGCCACAATATTTTCAAAGTTAAGGGACGGTAGATATTCAGTGTACACATCAGGATATTCATTAGTCCTTGGATTATATTTCCTGAGCAATTCGCAGAAGAGCCCGCGTTATACAAGAAATGCAATTGACATTGCGATTTACGAGGACGCGGTAAATGCAACCTCCTCGGAAGCTTCTGATGCACTCCCCCGGGCTTTCTTGATGGAAGTATCACGCGAAGCAAAACCTTCGGGATCTTGCCTGAGCATCTCTGCCCTGATATAATCCCTAGGACAGAGATATAACGAAGTTGGCATGGGAGCAACCTACGTACATATACTGTAGTATGATATACATACCTGGTGAGATGAATCCCTGTCTCTTTTGCAATCAGTTGTTTGATCATTCGAGGACCAAGCTTCTTTCCTGGGTCTTTTGACATCTGCGTCAAAATCAACTGGCGTTTGACCGTCTCTGGAAGCTGGCGGGTCGTAATTCCACTTGCATAGAGTCCAAGTGTTCTTCGACGACGCGCAACGGAGCTCTCACTGATCATGGTGTTTCAGTGTGAAAGTCCGCAAGTTGGTGTCACTGAGTACTAACCTTAGCTTGATCCCGTGCTCGTCGTACAATAACTGGCTTATCTTCTTCTTATCGAATATCTCCCTTCGTTGATAATCGTAAAGTAACTCCGCAACCCTCGCGTCATTCTTCGGTGCTGTAGCCAACTGAATAAAGAGCTCAGGAACGCTGATTGGGAACCCCACGTACGACAGTCCTTGTATTGATTCCTGCCGCTGGGATTTCTGTTGTTTTTGATGCCAGTAGAAGATTCCGCGGAATGAGCGGACATCGATTGCATTTGATGTGGTTATAATCCGTAAGAACTCAAAGAATGTACCAAGCGGACCAACGCTTGGACTTGTCTACATGTGAAGTTCTAAAGCCTGTGGCTCGGGGCAGTGAAACTTGGGTGAAACTCATGCAACATGAATTTCAAATTCAGGTGGTGTGTTTGGCTACAGCCTCTGATCCAAACAAACGCCCGGCTCTGTCTCGGAAGTGCTCCAGTCAGTAATCGTAGCCGCTCTGGTCTTAGAGCCACGATAACGAATCTAATCTCAGCTATTGCTCTCCTTCATTCAGACTCCTCACTCACCATTCACACAAACCTTCAAGCCTCTGCGTAAACTGGGCCTCTTGCAGATGCAGAATTGTATTGTATTATATGATAGTGGTACTTCCACCGAACCTGTCATCAGGAAGAACAGCCCGGCAGGCCGACCGACTGGCCTGTATTCGTGTTTTGCGCAAAGTTCCGCATACATTCCTGCCCCCCTCGCGCCGAAAGATGGACCCATCAAGCTGTTCATCTGTCCTTCACATTGCACCGTACCCCGGTGCACCCTTGAGACCGGTGGGTGCTTGTTGCCGGGAGCTATGTTTTTGGCTTTTGTTTACCTTTTGTGGGGTTGTTCCGGGCGTTGTTGGTTGCGTTCGGGGCTTCGGGGGCCCCGGGCCAATTCTTCTTTTCAGGACTTCCACCGTTGCCCCCCAGGTTTTTTTTTCTTGCCCCGGGGGTTGTTTCCCCACGGCCCTTTTCCTTGTTATTGTTCAGGTTCCTTCCCCTCCCTTGGGTCGGCCCTTCGGGGTTGGATTGCCTTCTTTCCGGCTTTCAAGGGGAATTAAACCCCATTTTTTCACCGGTTTTCATTTTTTTCTTGCCGGGGTTAAACTTGCCTTTTGGTTTTGCTTTGCAAAGGGGGTTTTTTCCTTTTGTTGTTTCGTTGAGGGGCCGGGTTTTTTCGTCGGTGCTGGGGGGATTTTGTTTTTTTTTTTTGCTGAGTGTTGTGTGTTTTTTGTGGTTTTTTTGCCAACATCTTGTGGCCCACGACGTCACTTCCCTCGAATAATCGGGTAAAATGACTCTCGTTGCGCCGTTTTTACGGTTGATCTTAGGGAGTTCGAACAAAACATTTCCCCAACCCGGCCACCGTCGATATTGGCAAGGGTACAAGTACTTCAGGTAAGAGCTATATTTCGACCCCAAGAAATTCGCTCTCAAGAAATTCACCCGTATCTACGATGTTCAAACTGGCCTCCCTCGTCTTCGCTCTCGCTGCGACTGGCTCAACTTATGCACACGGTGTAGTGTCCTCTCCACCCCGCCGCCAGCCTGGTAGTGCATTCCAGAGCGCTTGTGGCCTCCAGATGTATCAGGTCGCATCTAGTGATCAGTAAGACTCGAGGCGCCTTCAGGTATTTTGAACTGAGGCTAACATTTACTGGCACGCAGGTACGGTAACCAGCAGAACTTGGAAGGCGTCCAGTCCGCCACAACGGTCTGTGAATAATGGTATAGGTTAATATAAATACTCATGTCCTTCTCCAGCCTGCCTGTACTCTTTACCTCTGCAGAGGAATGCAGGTTCGTCTCTTCTGATTAATTCCTTACTTGTCAGGTTTTCCCTGACGCATGTCGGGCAGTTTGGTGATAACACCGCCAACGTACAACACTACACCGCCGGACAAACGGTCGATTTCAAGATTGACATCAAGGCTCCTCACACCGGTGTCGCTGTAAGCTGTCATCATGTCCCAAGTGTCATAACCTACTCAAAACTTGGGCTTCTCTCCAGAACGTCTCCGTTGTTGACACGACCACGAACTCGTACGTAGGATGTGTCCCCTTAATACATGCCACTTACCCCCATTTCGTTTAATCTGCTTCCCAGAGTGATCGGCGACACGCTGTACTACATCCCCAACGCGTACAGCACGACCTCTCCTATCACCACCAACGAGACCTCGTTCTCTATCACGATGCCGGATGTCGGAGGGAAGTGCTCGACTGCTGGTAACTGTGTTCTCCAGTGGTGGTGGGATGCTAGGCCTATTGATCAGACGTAAGTGAAAAAAATATCGACCGCCCGTGGTAGTTGTTTGACCGTGCGGGGGAATAGGTACATGAGCTGCGTCGACTTCACTCAGTAAATTCGACATGCCACGTGACGCGTTTTTCTAGCGAGCAGTATGGGCGCAACCATGTTTTGTAAATACAGTGTATATATCCCCAGCGACTGGGAAAGCCCATGGTATTTCTCCCTCGCCGGCTGCTCAAGATGAATTCACCTGGTAACTGGGCCCAACGCACTGCCAAAAAATCCTGGCTGGGAGCAATTCAAGTAAGGGCAACAGAACTCCTGGCTTTGCTCGTAGATTTATCGGGGGAACTTTCGTACTGTTAAGAACAGCGACTGAGGAATGGAAAATGGGCTCGCCGTGATTGGAAGTGCCCATAGATACGGGAAGGGGGTAAACTATTGTACTTGGTGTACAACACCGGGAATATGGTCTGAGTAGGGCACTCATATGGGGTTCAAAGATTGAAGCGACAAGATAAGGAGCCCCTCTGTTCGCTCTTAAATGAATCCAGGCAACAACGGGACCTGGAAGGTTTCGTTCACGACACCGGATCCGGAGTGATGCAGCAATAGCTCATTGTAAATGCGACTCCAAAAAAGGGGGCCGGGGGGATTCGGATATGAGCTTAGACCTCTAGGTTCTCCTTACATTTCTTACGTTTCCAGCACTGGGAGCATCGATTCAGCTTCTATGCATTGTGTCAAAGCTTGGCTAAGTTGGCTTTAACAAGCATCGGACAGTAGCCGGGACTTCATGAGTTCATCACCGTTCGCTCCATGCGGGACTTTTTGATGGCTTGACTTCGAAAAGGGAGGTGGCTCGAATAAGCCTCGCTACCTGGAGTTCACAGCCGCTAGTAAAATTTCGCGATGCAGCCCTGGAACAAACTGGGGCACTTGACCCTGAGGACCCACCCGTTAGACTCTGCAGTGACCGGGTTCCTGGAAATTCGAAGACCAGTGGCCAAAGGCACGCACGAGAGTTGATCAGAGATGGGACTTGAGTGGGGTTGCCAGGAGCTCTTTCAGCTGCTAAGGCCGCCAGTCAAAAGACCTCTTACATTCGAGGAATCGCGGTACTGAGTTGGTCGATTCGTATTCCCACCAGCTACCAAGTCCGACATCGCGCTCACGAGATAACTACGCAGAACCTGTTGAACCTTGTGACGGAAGAAGAAAGGACTGAGGGAAAGAGCGGAGCCAGTACTTGACGCATTGGCAATGCCATTGGACATTCCAAAACGCATTCGTGGGAAATGACTGCCGAGATCATAGGACTAGTGTGATTTTTTGAGAGGTTCACTTTACGGCAAATTTATCCTGCCCGCTGTGTGACACGGCGAGGGTAGAGAGGGAGCACTATCAGACCCTCAATGATCCCCAATCCACTCCTTAATCTTTCTTAACTTTTCTCTATATCTTTTGGTGAGTAGCAGGTGCTAATAATTTTTCACTCGGCTTCTCCGCTCGTTCCGTTTCGAAACTGATGCGGCATCAACATCAGGGATAGCCAGGCTTGGATGATAGATATTCTGGCGTGCCTGCCAAAGTCATCTGTATCATCTCTTTTCGCGTTCCGGAGTGAAGCCTCTCTCTTGTACGTCTTTTGTACACCTTCGAGGTTGGTCTCTTTCCCGTCAGGACTGAGATTGAGTGTTTTCAGCTCCACCTCTCGGACGCGATACTTGACCGCGCCATTTCCCATTTCCCACACATTTTGATGGTGCTGAAGAGCCACAGTACACTCTCGTTCTCTCTTTTCTCTCGTCTGGGCTTCGGATCAAGTCAGAAGGCTGACTCTTCGAACCGTCCTCACGATGCCGAAAAACGGGACGAAGATTGGTTCATCCCGTACAACGGTCCATATGAACCGCCAAAGGTCATTCCCGGTGACAGTCAGGACAGTTGGGGCGACCTCCACAGTGACCCCTTCCGAGGCGACCCCTTGCCGCTGAACCGCTCTGGGGACATGCCGAATAACATTCTCAGTGGTACCGCAGGAGGTAGTCCTGCGCCCGGAGATGTTTCTCGGCTGCGCTCGAATACTGTACCCGCTCGTATGCAGCCTACAGCGTTGGTCATACCAAATGCTGACGGTGGAATAGGTGAATCCCCAACACCTTTACTTCGATCGCCCGGTTCTCCACTCCCCTCAAAGAGGAGTAGTCGTACAGGTTTCTTTGCTTTTAGCTCGAACAGAAAGTCGCGCCATGGGACTCCTCAGGGGAAAACCCAACCTCCGCCCATCTTGCAGTCCATGCCAGGAGGGTGGCCTTCCGACGGAGCTCGTGAGTCTAACATACAACTGGTCGATCCGACCTCCCTTCCATCTGCACTCCGGGCGGAAGAACAGGATTACTATTATTCCTACTACTCGACGCTCTCTCCAACTCTATCACCTTCTCGTTCTGCATCTCCACGCATTGATACAAACAACCTTCTTTCTTTCAAGCGGCTCTCTGCGCGATACCACGACCACAATGGAAATTCGGACCTGGACTCACAGCAATCCTCCCCAGTTAACTACTATTCTCCAACTCATAACCAAGCACCACATCCCTACGCATATTCCTCCTCAGTTTCTCTCCAAGGTCAGCGGCCCCAAGCCTCTCCTGACCCTCATAGGTCCCATGCCTTGCGCCAAGTAGCGCCCCAACAAATCCAGCACCGACCGCAAGGTTCCCGTTCAGATGCCAACCCGAGGTCTGCTCCGAGAAGAGTGCTTAGTCCTACCACAAGCGCGCACGTCAGACGCGAGGCATCCGAGACACAGTTACGCACACGCCAGACTCACCTCAAGACATCTATATCCGCCCCGAACCTGGCCTCGTCTGTAGTTCAGGGTGCATCCCATGCGCCTGTTAAGAAGAATACTCCTCCCGTTGCAAAAGGGATGGAGCGATGGTTATCGGCTGAAACATGGTGCGACGCACTTCTCTTTCCTCGTCCCCGCTTCAAGGTGAAACAAGCTCCGGGACAACAAGCAAACACTAGTCGCCGTATCATCAGTCCTCTGAGTACACCGATCGAGGAGGATGCCACCAGGATGCTAGGGGCCAGCTCACCTCCTGTCTTGACGAGCCGTCCTCGCGCAGTGTCTGCAGCCGCGAACACGGATCGCAAGCGTCATGTGCTTGCAAAGTCTCGGTCGGCTGCAGATCTCCTGGAAAGACCGTCAACGTCTGCATTCCCTCGCAGCGCTTTCGAACCTGCTCTTGAAACGCTGGTTGATGAACCCACGTTCCCAGAGCCAGCAGTCGAGCAGATACCATCAGAACCTGCAGAACTCGCGCTGCCCGAACCATCACCGCCTTCTTTAACGCAGTACGTCTCGCGTTTCTTCTTCTCACTTGTCCCCAGTCGTGCTTACCTTCGAGCGTAACCATGCAGGGTTATCGAAGAAGGGGAGACCCTTCAACGCCAACGAGACCAGTGGAAACTGCAAGCCTCAAAGTCCTTGGGGAACAAACACACGCGTTCGCTTTCTCGTGCGCGTTCCAAGTCTTTATCCGAAAGACAAGTGCGCGGTCGGCAGAAATCGGAAAGCAGTAAGGGCCAAAGTAACCTCGAATTCCTCGCAGCCCGCACTCTGCTCGGTAGCCAAAGCGTCACACCCACGGTGCACGTCTCAAAGCCCAGTGGTTCATCATCCCACTCCAAGTCTTACTCTCACTCTCACTCGCATTCACACACGCATACCACACTGTCTCATACACACTCGCACTCGCACTCGCACTCTTTAACCACTTCGAATTCGTCGAAATCATCGAGAAACCCGAATCATCGTGGTCATTCGCGGAATGAGTCCTGGGGCAAGACGGCGCTGTTGAAAGCAGGCTCCCTTTGTGGGGTCGGTGGAAACGACTCATACAGCAGTCCGATGGACGAGAAAGCGCCTCCTTTATCGAGAACGGATGGTCCTACCGGCATATACCTTGGTGATCCCGCCAAGGGTGAGGGACCCACGGATGACGCGTACTTCAATCGCAAGGTCTCTCCCTCACCGAGTGTACCGAGTGGAGAAGGAGTCGGAATTGCCCTATCCTCACCGCCTCCTTCCGATGACCACGCCTTCCCCAATCCAGACATGGAGGACCTTGTCATTCCAGGTCATCCCTACGCACACGGCCCCTCATATCCGCGACACCATGGGGCTGTACCAGATATCCAGGAAAACACCCAGCGAACGTCGAAGCACACACATAAGTCGTCAGAGTATGCAGGGCCACACCCCTCAGCGTTTGATCCGAATCTCCCGCCACGTACTGCTACTAGTGACGTCAGTATGAGGCACAGATTGCCACCGCGCGCTCCTGTGCATCTCGGCCCTATTTCACATCCATACGCTTCTGTGTTGGCACAGGCTGGGGACCAATCTGGGCGCGGAGGTTCAGGGGCTCTCCCGCCTTTACCAAGCGCAGCAGTTTTTGCTGGGCGCGATTTCGATCCACATATCTCCATCAGCAATGCTGACTTCGAGCGGTATGGTGTCGGCGAGGCTCTTGTTTACGCCTCGCTTCCAAGACTGGAGGACGTTATGAAGGCGAAAGAACTGAGCCTCCAGGACACTCTACCGCCGGAAGCTGAACCCACTCGTGTTGATAAGGGAAAGGCGAGAGAGCGGTCGCCGACTCCTCAAACAATTGTCCAGCCACACGAGGAAGGATCTGTTGGGATGAGCGAGCCTGTGTTCAGTGCCTCGCCTCCTATGCCTGAATATTCGGAGCATATGGCCATGCCGGTATTCGACAACCCCGATGATCTCGACGAGTTCCATGATCTTTTCTACAAGCCTCCTCCTCGTTCGTCACCAGGAGAAGGGAACAAGGAACCCAGCGTCATCAGCAAAGGGATACCCTCCGACGTCCGCAGTTCAAGATCAGGGAGTGCTCTCACTAATCTCGTTCGCAGCCTCAGCGAAGGGATCAGCGAACTTCGTGATCATTCACGGACCCCGTCTGATCCGATGCGCCACCAGACATCTGAAAGCCACGCAGATCAGACGTCAAGTGAGGGTGGGGGGAACTATGTGTTTTTGGATCTGGCAAGGTCCTATGCGTCTTCGCCTGTGCCGATGGAGTCGTCTGCTGTGCGGCTGCCTATTCAGCAGGAGGATGAGCATGGGGTGCAAAGTTCGGCGGGGGTTCCTGAGGATGTTATGTCGTCTCGTGCCTCTTCAGTACTCGAAGGGACATTGGAGGAAACTGAAAACGACACTTTCGGTATGTTTTAGTAATCTGCTATGGAAGGTACATACTGACGCACTGCCATCAGGATATCCAATCAGACACGGTCTCATTGAAGCCGTAGCACCCTCTCCTGTCCACAGTCCCCGTCGTGCATCCACCCACCTCTCTATCTTAGAGGGTGTCGAGGAGCAAGCCGATGTTCTCAGTCCCGTGGCATCTTACACCACTTCTCAACCTCATTCCGCCGACGCGCTCCGATCGAGCTACATGACCAGCACCTCGGACAACTCCCGCATGTCCGGTCTCTCAGATTTCCCGCTCCCTCCTGCCCATCGCCCTATTCCTCAACCTGGGCATATGTCCATTCTTCAGGCGTACTTTGAAGCGACACCTCCTTCTTCTGAGTCTCAGGGCCATGATCAGTTGGGGTCTGGGTCTAGGTCTGCATCCTTGCATGTTCCTCGAATGCCTTCTCGCGTGACTAGTTTTGAGAGTCATCGGACGACGTTTGGGGGTAGCGATGATATGGAGTTTATCACCCAGGTACATGGATCTACGCCATGATCAATCTCATTACATTGTTGCAATCCCTTATATCTGTTTTTTTTCTTTCGTATTCTACTTCATTCACTTTTTACCATCCCGCCTGCGTCACCTCATCCTCCCACAAGTTCGTATTGAGCATACCGTTCATGCATACATACTGTTGAAGTTTTCCCTTTTTTCGTTCCATCTTATGCATCCATCGATTATTGCTGTCATTATTCTTCAATTGTACGGAGCCCTTTTTGCATATAATACGCGCATTTTTGTTGCATATAACATCAGATTTTGTTTTCTAAGTGATGGGTACATGGTGGTATATTTAAGTTAGTATATTGAAGATGTTCACTGAGGTGGTGATTTTAGTGTGGTATAGTGTGGTCTACTATGCACCATCAAGGCCAGGGTTCGGGGACTCATCACCCAACTACAACTGAGGGTCGAGATGTCCACCGTCATCAGAGGAACCATCCGTGTGGAGTTTGGTCAGGTCGAACTGGGGCGGGTGAGCCTTCAGCGATTCCTTGCGATGTTCTTCAAAGTTCTGGTACACCTGATCTTTGTTCGTACGGGACAGGAACTGGATCGACGCAGTCTTGGTGTCATCTCCTGGTGTCGTCGAGTTGCCAAAGTTGAATCTATGTGCGGCGTGAAATTAATTAGACGGAGGGGATAGGGGGGAAAGGAAAAACGTACACAGAGTAGACGTTTCGCATGAAGATGTCCCCGAGTAAGAAGTCCATGTCGACTTGTTTACCATTCAGGGGTGCGCGGAAAGCGTTGAGGCAGACGGTGTATTGTTTGCCTCCGTCGGTGATTGTGACTGGGGTTGTGAGTTCCATGGGGTTGATGGGGTAGCTGTCACTTCTGTATGCAGTAACATACACCGATCAGCACGGGTAATGGAGGTATGGGCAGGGGGGTGGGGCTTACCCGAATGTAAATGAGACATTGGCCTGACTCATGCACGGGACGAACCAAGAATCCTGGTCTTTATTTTTGACGTGGACCGCACCGTCGATCGGGCTGTAAATAGCCTCGACAGCTTCCTCAGGGATATATGCCAAACTCGTCCCGCTATCAATGAGAGCGATCGCTTCCCCCTTCTTCGTTCCCTGGACGCTCGATTTGAGGGCAAACGAGTTCCCGTTAACGGACAACCCGCTCATCGAGATCGTCCAACGAGACGTCGATGTCGGCTGGACAGGGTATTTCGGTGATCCCGAGACCTTGGAGAACTGGGGATCGTATTCGCCGACTGAGATCACACCACCAGCTGTGTCTTCCCCATCTTGTGACCGCTCGAGCGCGAGACCGATGAACATAGGAGTCGAAGGGTTCTGGCTGAATATATTCGCCATGACAGGTTGTGCCTTCTTGTCCTTTGCTGCTTGTTCGATCTCTGAGAGCCCGATAAACCCCAGCCCGAGGATACCTTGGCCGTCTTGATCGACGACTTTTTGGGCGTTGACGAAGGCTTGGCTGTCGATGCGGTATCCCCCGAAGGAGACGGGAGCGTACGCGATGTTGCCGTCCGCAGAGCCGATACCGTAGGTGAGGTTCACGTTTGTGCTGGTGGTGTTGGTTATTTTTGCTTTTTGGTTATTCGTGACCCAAAGGTCGCTGGAGCCGGTGTCGATGGTGAGGGTGAAGTCTGGTTGAAAAGATGTGAGCGGAGAGAGGACGGCTTGGTGTGAGAGGCTTACCATGACCACCGACGTTTACTTTTCCGACGTACTGGTGGGTTATGTCAGAGATGTAGTCCTGATGGGTGGGCATTGACCACATACCTCCATGTTGGACTCGTTTGTGATCGTCATTAGTGAGTCATTGTTAGCGCCTTGCTTATTTTCTTTCTGTGTTACTTGCGCCTGGAAAGCGAAGCCCTCGAACGACGATGAATCTGAATTGTCATCGTCCCTGCGGATCACCAAAGCATTGCTTGCCAGAAGCACGTTGGAGAGTGCGAGAGCGAGAGCGACGAAGTTCGATGAGAACATTTGTAGAGGTTGCTTGCTTAATTTGGTTTGTGAGAGGTGTGATTGTGGTTAATCGATGGAAGGAAATGATGGGGAGAAGGGGTGGAGAGAGCTCGCATCTTATAGACTTGGGCTTTACGGGTGTCGCGGACGGTGTTCAGTGAAATGTACTCAAGGGGACGGGAGGTGTGCGTGTGTCTCGCGACGGAACAGCGGAAACTCGGGAAGATCTCGTCGTACATCCCGAGACATCCTGCCATCCGATGCCGATCGATTAACTTGGCGCAAATTAGCTTCGAGTAAAGATCGCGATGATGATTCCAAGAATCCACGATCCATGGCAGGGTTTTGGTTATAGATAGCGTCAATATCTGTACCAAGCCTTAGAGACAACGAAGAGGCTCTCAAAGCGAATGCCTACCCCAGTCCAGATTGAAATCCTTTCATCAAACATTGTAAACATACCACAGATGCATGAAGAACATCGATATGAGATGATTACAGGCTTTCAGTTTGCACGCATTTCATAGGGGCATATTCGAGATGTCACTAGAAGGGCGTAAAAACTGAACAGCCTGTCAGCCTGAGCTGCACCGACGTGAGTGGTTGGTAGTAAGAATGATTGATCGGCGTTTGTTTGTTTCAGAGGCTATTGCCAAACAACCGCTCACGAAATAGGAAGTAACACACTGTGACAGATTCGTGACGTATTGTGACGGACGTGTTTGTTCCTCACGCGTTGTTGCGCGTGCTCATTAGTGGCACTTTCTTACACCCCCTTAAAGTTTTAATTACTGGCAATATGCCGCTCGTTCGCATAGAACTGAGCAACTTCAAATCTTATCGGTAAGTTCAATACTGAGGTCAGTTCGATGTTCATAGTAAACTTGGTGTGCAGGAACCACCAAGTCATCGGGCCTTTCAAGAACTTCACGTCTGTCATCGGTCCAAATGGCGCGGGCAAGTCAAATCTCATGGACGCCATCTCCTTCGTGCTGGGTGTCAAGAGCGCGCAATTGCGGAGTAGCCAGTTGAAAGATCTTGTCTATCGTGGCCGACGGCTGGCTAAAGGCCCCATGGACGGCTCGGATGCTACTCAGGATCAGGAGGAGGACGAGGATAGCGACGGCGGCGAAGGTCAAGGGGAAGGAACTGCGAAGAAAGCTTGGGTACTTGCTGTGTACGAGGATGAGAAGAAGAAAGAGTGGTTGTTCCAACGAACGTATGTCCTCCCAGCGCAGTCCATGCTCGTACTCCTTAACGCACACACTTTTACAGTATCTCGACTACTGGGGCATCCGAGTATCGATTGAACAACAAAGTCGTCACGTATACTGCTTATAATGCAGCTCTCACATCCCACAACATCCTTGTCAAAGCGAAGAACTTCCTCGTGTTCCAAGGAGACGTAGAAGCCGTGGCATCGCAGTCTCCACGCGAGCTTACGCGTCTCATCGAGCAAATATCTGGCTCCTTAGAGCTGGCGACTGAATACGAAAAGGCGAAGGAAGCACAGGAGAGAGCGACGGAAAACGCTACATTCAACTTCACCAAGAGAAGGGGCATCACTGGTGAAATCAGACAGTATAAGGAGCAAAAGGGCGAGGCGGAGCGGTTTGAAGGATTGTGTCAAGAAAGGGTACGTTCCTACATTTTATTCTTGCTGTCCTAGCTGATGTGCTATTCAGGACGAGCTCATCCTCCGACGAATCTTGTACAAACTATTTCACATAGAAGAAGCCCTCGAGACCAATGCCCGCGATATCCAGACGAAATCAAGGGCGCTTGCCGGTCTCCGAGAAGAGCAGCAGCAACACGATAAAGCACTTGAGGATGCCCGTGCAGACCAAGCTAGAGCACGAACAGCAGTGGTCAGGGAGGAAAAGAAAGTGAAGAAAGCTGAGAAGGCCGTGGAGTCCAAGGTCGGTTCCTTCCTCACTCGATATGCGTTTATTTTGGCGCATATACTGATCAATGTCGCATATAGGACCCAGACTTAGTCGCGACCGACGAGAAAATCAAGCATTCTACTCGTAAGATGCAAAATGCGATGGCTATGCGTGATCAGGTCGGAAAGGACGAAGAGCGCCAACGAGCGAAGTTAGATGTTCTTCGTCGTGACCTTCAAATAGCTAGAAGGGCTGCTGATGAAGCTGCTGGTGTGTTCTCCCCTTATTTGCTGCCAATTATCAGTTGATGATGCTGTTTTCATGTTACTAGAGGCCCATCGTCGAGCATCACAACAAAACACCGCGTTAAGCGAAGAAAGCCTCGCGGAATATCGTTCATTGTAAGTATGCACTCCACTGCCCCTTCCCAACCTCCCAGCTATCCTGACCCTAATACCCCCAGAAAAGCATCAGCGAGTGTCCTAGCAGTATCTGAACGCCAGTCCCTCGAAACCCTGGGACGCGACGAGAAAACTGCTGCACGTACGCTCAGTCAGCTCAAAGCTAAAATGGAGGAGATGGAAGCGAAGAAGGTCAAACTCAATGAAGATGCGACTTCACAGGGTGAAAAGAAGGATGAGGTACACCTCATGCGATTCCGCGACCTAGGATAGTTATCTGACATGCAACATTTTAGCTCGAGCAGAAGTTGACAACGCTACAAGCTGATCTGACTCGTGCCAAGCAGGAGTACGACAATCATCAGAGTGAACGAACGCGTATCAGGTATTTTAATTATCAACTCGTTCCCTCCGATGTTTGACAGCCCCCGCTCTCTACTCCAGCCGCCTTGAAACCGAAACAAACGAGAAGCTCGCAGATGTCTATCAACGTCTCCTCCAAGCAGGCGTCGACAGGACCGAATCGGAGCGCGAAGCAAAGCTCAAGGAGACGCTTGCCAGTTTGCAGCGTGTCTTCCCAGGTTCGTTTTTCGACCTTTCCATTTGCGCGTCTTCGGGGTAGGTCAACTGGAATGCTGGGATTTAGGTGTGAGGGGACGCGTGGTGGATCTGTGTAAGCCTACCCAGAGGAAATATGAGACCGCTGTGTCGGTAATCCTGGGTCGGAACATCGACGCTGTCGTCGTCGACGAAGAAAAGACTGCAATCGAATGCATCGAGGTACGTCCCCCCGTTCGCCCTCCCTCCCTCCCACCTAACCCACCCCAGTATATGCGCACCCAACGAGCTGGCCAAGCCACCTTCCTCCCGCTCGACACCATCTCCTTCAAACCCATCAACGATAAATTCCGCTCCTTCGCCAAAGGCGCGCGTCTCGCGGTCGACGTGATCCAATACGAACCTGCGGTGGAAAGGGCGATGCACCATGCGTGTGGGAATTCGCTTGTTTGTGATACCATGGAGGTGGCTAGGTATATCTGTTGGGAGAAGGGACAGGAGGTTAAAGGTGGATTTCTTTTGGTTTCTTTCGCCGGAAGTGGGAAGGGGCTGATGGGTTTAACTCGGGGTTAGCTGTTACGTTGGAGGGAACTGTCATTCATAAGAGTGGGTTGATGACTGGTGGGCGGAGTACACATGGGTCGGGGAAGAAATGGGAGGAGAAAGACGTTCAGGGTTCGTTTTCCACATTCTTTATGACGATGATACCTCGCTAAATAGAATATAGGTCTCATACGTCTCCGCGATAATCTCATGGCACAGCTTCAGGAGCTCAGCCGCTCGAAACCGCGTGGTAAGGCGGACGAGAATATCATCGCTGAAATCACGAGGCTGGAGAGCGCTATCACTGTCACGAAGGATGACCTAGTAGGTTTTCCAAGCTAATGTGGCGCAGGGGTTGGTCCTCATGATACACGTAGAGCGCTTTCAAACTTCGGTACAACGGCACCAAAGACGAGCTCAAGCACGTCGAGCGCGAGCTGAAAAAGAACACGCCAGACCTCAAGAAAGTTAGCACAACCTCACCCCTTCCATCTCATACTTAAGACTCACACACCCGCACCTCACAGGCTCAAAGCGCGCATTCCACACTCACCTCGCGGATTGCAGCTCTCCAATCCGTCATCGACGAAGCCGAACACGGCGTCTTCGCCTCGTTCTGCGCTAAGATTGGGGTCAGCCACGTTCGGGAGTACGAAGAACGGCAGCTCAAGGTTGCGGAGGAAGAAGGTCAAGCACGCCTTCGATATGACCAGCAGATAGCGAGATTGACGCATCAGTGGGTAGATTCCTTCTCGCGACGCGGGAGACACCTGCTCAATTGTCTTTTATCGATACTTTCAGGTCGGAGTTTGAGGAGGAACAGCTGAAGCTGACTCAAGCGCGGCTTGCAACGCTCAAGAAGACGCAAGAGGACGAACAAGCGAAAGTGACAGACCTCGAGGAGACGAAACGTCAGATCCAAGAAGAGATCGCCCAAGCCCAAGAAACGATCGAAAAGCTCCGCGAGGAACTCAAAGCGCTCAACGAGACGTTGGACGAAAGGACCAAGACTGTCGAACAGGTTAAGAAGACACATGCGCGTGCTGCGAAGGTGCTTGATCAGGCGCTCAAGGAGATTGGGATGATGGTTAGGCCTTTTTTGTTTTTGTTCTGGTTTTGAGGCTGATTTGTCGGTGGTACGTTATCTTTTTTAGAACGACGAGATTGAGAAGCTGGCACTTGAGCGGTCTGCGATGTATCGCAAATGCCGGCTTGAAGATATACAACTGCCGCTCCTTGCAGGTAACCTGAAGAACGTACCGATGGAAGAAGTGAGAGCGAAATTTGTTTACACAGATATTGATATACTAATACTCGATCAGAACCTCCGTGATGAAGTGGCCATGGACGTTGACGAAGACGATGATGGCACTCAGCGACCAAAGCAAGTGCAGGACTATGGCATCGAGGTTGACTTTGCCGCTCTGGACGAGGACGAACGTGCTGTAAGTGACTGTCATGCAGTCGAAGGCATCTTAGGCGATAATCTAACATTTTCTGCGCAGAACAATGATCTGGAAACTGCGGCCGAGTTTGACGCATCCATCGCGAAGCTGAACGGAGAGATTGAGCGAATGGCACCAAACCTCAAAGCGATCGAAAGGCTTGACGATGTCGAAGCTAAGCTGGTTGAAACTGAGAGGGAGGCTGATAAAGCTCGGAAGGATTCGAAGACTGCGAGAGACCAGTTCAATGAAATCAAGCGACAGAGGTGCGTCCCCCCCTCCCTGCTCACCATGAGCTGCCCTAAATCCTTATTGCGTTGCAGATGCGAACTCTTCAACAAGGCATACAATCATATCTCGGATCGAATTGATCAAGTATACAAGGACCTTACGAAAGGCAAAGCTGCACCCATGGGAGGTGTTGCATACCTTAGTTTGGAGGACAGCGAGGTAAGGACAAAATCTTGACTTCATGTGTGCAACTGTTGATGTGTGCGCTCCTGTAGGAACCTTATGCTGCTGGTATCAAGTATCACGCCATGCCACCGATGAAGCGGTTCCGAGACATGGAACAACTATCTGGTGGAGAGAAGACAGTGGCTGCTTTGGCACTACTCTTTGCTATTCATAGGTAAGTGCTATCTTTAGGTATCAGACGCCCCTTCTGAAGTCTGCGGCAGTTATCAGCCGGCACCATTCTTCGTTCTGGACGAAGTCGATGCAGCGCTGGACAACACCAACGTCGCTAAAATCGCCAACTATATCCGCAGCCAAGCATCCGATTCTTTCCAGTTTATCGTCATCAGTCTTAAAGGCTCATTATACGAGCGCGGTAACTCGCTGGTTGGGATATACCGTGACCAGGACGTTAATAGTTCTAGAACGCTCACATTGGATGTAAGTCTTGCGACACTTGCTGGTGCATTGTCCCCCTGCTGACTGTTCGAATGTCAAGCTCACCCAATATGATGAATGATTGGCTGATGATCGTTAGATGTGCTGCATTTTTGTTATCCTTATTTGCTTTCGGTCGACCATGTTTCCGTCCCTGTTGTCCAATGTAATGTAGCGATTTCTTCAATTTTTCAATGAACCTCGCGCTGGTAGATCGAGAAGCGGTGAGCACGTTTCCTCGTGATTTTCGCCACTCGGGTACGTCGCCATCATTAGATAGTGTCTGTGTATCCCAGCTCGACCGGACTTCAACAAAATGCGTGAAAATTCGGAGTGCTTTGCCTTTCAGCTGACTGCAGCGAGGCAATGTAACGTAGACACCACGTCATCGTGCTGTTCGCTACATATGTTCCTGGCGCACGGACGCTGCGGATGAGCCAAGGTGCCAGTGCGTCAGCACCGTGACGCCGTCCCATGATGGCACTGTCCCCGAACCAACAGGCTGCAAACATGACGCGTTCACGGCATTGCAAAAGTTTCAAACGCGCCTTAAAGGCCTTCAAGCCCTAGCCACTCACCTATTCCCTTCGCTTGCGTCCCTCCGAATCACGATGTCTTTCTCCCCTCTCTTCGAGCATCCTGGACTGGCTCTTTACTCAATTCCTGCGTTCTGGGCACTTGTGTACTTTCCCGCGATTCTGAAGGTCCGTGACACTGGCAAGGTCGATCTTCTAACGCGCCGGATTGATCTGATAAATTTAGAATGCTACAATTGGTCGCTCAGTTGGATACGACAAGTGAGTCGGTCAAATATGTGTCCCCTCAGTAGCGCATTTAATAACGGCTGGGGACAGTGTTTCTCCCCGTGGTAATGTGGCCCGAGTGAGAGACCCGGACACAGCAGCCCTCGTGAAGAGGATGGAAGGTGCCCATTTGGTACGCTCAATCGTTTGGCTTCAATCAACTGTCAAAGCGTATGGCTGAACTACGCGCGTATACGTGTCGACTGACAGAACGGCCTCGAGACACTCCCACTTTGGATCGCGGCTGTGGTATGTGCCGAAGTCATCCTGCGATTTAGGTTGGTCTGGAGTCTGGACTGACTGGACTTGCAGCTTGCAGGAACAGTTGCCCGTGTCGATACTTGTACCATGAATGTCTCCACTATCGCATTGTAAGTGCACATCTTCGTAGAGCTTGGCAGCTTCTAAGTCTCGGTTCCATTGTATAGTATCGGCCTACGCACACTCTACATTTACTGCTATCTCACTCAGAAGACTCAACTGCAAAGTGCTCTGAGGACTCTCGCGTGGCTTGGTTCGACTGGTAGGCACGTCCACATTCTTTCGCGCTTGCGAGCCTGACATATTGTTGTAGGTGTTGCGTTGCGCCTGTTGGTCAAAGCTGCAGGTGCTCTGAGCTCGTAAACTTGTGATAGGTCGGGAGGCAACGACCCATACATAGCCAGTTGTACTGTACAGAGATTTTCCAAAAACGAGATGGTCACAGGTACAGCAGCCCTGGACGAGCAGTTCGCTGTGCCTGTCAATTTTATACTGGCTGCGAGAGTCTAAAACTTGATAACATCTACGACGTCCTCTCCAAACTACGTGGTGAATGTGAGTTTAATGGGGACTATGAGAAGTCGTTGTAGAAGGCACACTCACAACTAGCTCTTGTACATTTTTCAGGAGTAGGAGGTGGTCCTCGTCCATCATTATATTGATGAGGTCGTCGTCGTACAGGACTTCGCTTGTGACGTCGGCGTAGGGCAGACTAGTCACCATCATGTCCTCCGAGCCAGGCTGCAGGGGTATGATTGTCGGCTTCACGATCGCCTTTCCGTTGGTTTGGGCACGAGAGACACTCGCGGGGCTGAAATCCGCAAGGTGCAGGTTATAGATGAATGGTTCTGGGGCTGCCCTCACGAGCTGAACGACTCTAGTGCCGCTCATTCCGAACTGACAGGATGGCCAGTGTACGAATGCGCGAGAATTAGCTGGGCCCCAGACAGTCCAGGGGATTGGCACCGACTGCCCACCGTGCTGAAGGGTAGATTTGGGTGGTGGAGAAATGAGCGCATTTGACAGTATGATGAGGAGTATAGACGCAGGATAAGTGAACTCCACAGCGATGAGCTGGTGCTTTGGGTCCTGTATCCACATTGGAGGTCGGGTGTGCACAAGTGAATGTTCTTCTCGTAGTACTGGCGCGTCGGGCGAAGAAGAGCTGATGCGTGCTCCTCGTGTATCGTAGGGAAGCGCGAAGGAGTGCAAAAGACGAGGGGGATGCGATAAGTCGGAGATGGAGTAGACGTGTAAATGATCGCCGAGTAGTAATAACCTGGTTGCGTCAAGGAAACAGAATGTAGGGTTCTTTGGGTCTTTTTCAAATTCCTCTGTCACAAAACACTGAGTACCAGTCGGAAACACCCTCATATCAGTCGCAAGCACTCGACATGTGATGTCGGACTTACATTCGAGCCATCACCCGTCTTCCAATTCCACACTTGCAACACCTGGTCTGTGTTGGTGTGCCCATAGAAACCGATGAGTTCTCCATAGAACACTATTTTGGAGCTAAAATAAGCAGACGTCGGTCCACTTTCTCCGCGTCTTCTTAGAGCCCATAGAGAGTGATGCCGCGCTAGTGGGTGCGCACAATTTTCGGAGATCGTATCCAAATCAATGCGAAAATAGTATTTGGAGGAGGCCCCCAGATCCAGAAAGTAGTTGACGCGTATTAGAAGGTCCTGTGATGGATCCGAGAATGTACTGGCTATCCAAGGCTCCGACCAAACTCTTGTGGTCATTTCCTTTTCACCAGAAAAAGTGTCGACATCGATGATTCCTATGTGCCTGGTTGTAAGGTTACCCAACCGCGAAAGAGTGAGATGGCTGTGACCGAAGGTTTTGCTGCTCTCATAATGTTGCTCGGGAAGAGCGAGGCGGCGAGCGGTTCTGAGATCAAATTTGTCCCAGGATTTGACGTGGTCTTTGAGCAGCTGTCGTCGATCCGAAGCAGGAATATTGTAAGATCCGGAGGCGATGAGTAGACGTCGAGCACCGAGCTCGAGGAGATACTTGAGCTCTGACGATGCTTGAATCATACTGTGCAGTATTCGGGAGGTCTAGTAGATGCGTATCAGCTGCAGGAACATCATGTACTTTCACACAGACGAGGAGACACGAAGACGTACCAATGCACATCGAATGATGTCCTGAGGTGGGAGAAGGCTGAGGATATAACACTGCAGCTCATCAGCCAGATCTAGTAGACTGATTTTCGAATCAGAAATGCATTCCAACTCTCGGGCAAACTGCGTTGGGTGCATGGTGTGGGTGGTATGAGGGCAAGAGAGGTGGAGATACGGTGCCCACTTGATCGCCCCCGAGGCAGTATGAAGCTGCCGGCAGCGATGTTGTAACAAGCGCTGAAACGAGGCTGGCTGGCACCATTATCGCACTATCATGGACTGTAGGGGTAACGTGGTGTAGCGACATAAGGACTTACTTCTATCGAATCCTCACACCACGGATTCGGGTCAACGCCACGCCTCGTCATGCTGGATGCCTAGACCATGATAAGCGGGGGATTAGGCTCGCCGAGTAAGCGGGAGACAATTTTCAAAGGAGGCTCTAGCCTCTGTGGATAATTTTCGAACGTAGCATCAAGTAAACTTCCAGAGTGTGCGTTGAGTCAGCAACCATCACACCGGTAGATGGCACCGCCAGGAGGCCTCGAGGGCCTTTGTAATGTTCCCGTTAACCAGCAAAACCAGGAGGCACCAGCATGTTCAAGTTATATTTCACTTTAGTTTCACTGTCGGTGGGAAGGTGAGTTATGGCGCATGAGTCCATTAGACTCGACGTACCTGAAAAGCAAACTTGAACATCCTCGAGCAGCGTGCCATAGAATATGTCGAGCCAAGTTGGACGAGTGGCCCATCCCATTACTACGGTGATACCATGAGTGCTGTCAAGTTGACCAAGAAACTTTAACTCCAGCACGAGGTAGTGGAGCGTGCTTTGATAGTGCTCGAGTTCCCCCTGAGAAATTGACGCTGCGTTGTCCAGCATGCAGTCACATCCACATGGATCCACAAACCCACTATCGTTTATGATATATATAATACTGTCCTTGTATCTCAGCTCAGCTGATACTTATCACCCTCCACGTTTCGTATAAGTGCGCTCGCAAGGATCATAGATCACAAGAAAGGTGCTTGGTCAAACATACCTGAAGTGAGAGACAGCTCGTGGCAGCAAATGAGCGGGGGGCGGTAGCGAAAGAACGGGAGGAGAGGGATGCCGGAGAGCTCAGTGAGCTCCGAGCTAGACTGACAGCCGGTGGACAGAACTGAATTTGCACGTCTACGACTTGGAGTCTGTCGCGGACTACCTTTCCGGTGCCTGCAATACTACAAGTGGTTATGGAGAAGGGTTTTGCGTCTTTGATGGTCAGGAAGACGAGATTTCGGTAGCGAATTCTGACCCCAGCAGCTAGATTAGAGACGCCGCTGGCATTAGGACTGGTACTTGTAACGCCACTTGTCTCTTTCAGTAGTGACAAAGAGACTTCAACTGTCAAATATCTCGACACTGAAGCAGGGCACTCACCTGGAAGAACGCAGTCCTCTCTATCGAACAGCAAGTCTAGAATTACATATGGATCTCAGAGTGGTAAAAGCACACAATATCTATGTATTCAGGTTTAGTAATTGGCTTTATCTTTTGACCGCTCCATCGCTATCGAGTGTTTTATGAGCTACTTGGACTGAAGAGAAATTCTGCTGCACTCACGATTGTAATGAAGTAGCTTTTCAATCAGATCAACGTGTGTCAGCACCATACGCCGACAGCAGTATCTTTTCAGCTGGAGTTCATCAAGAGCATCTCTGGGATCTGACATCAGCTAAGCACCAGAGAGAAAGTACCAAGCCCATACCCTTCACTCGTGTCATTAGCGAGCAATTCGAGGTAAGCGTTCCACTTGTCACCAATGACTTTTCCACACGAAAAACATCGGACTGGGATGATCTAAGAGGGGTTCAGTTCACGAGGAATGCATAAGTGAAGTCGACACCGTACTCACCATGGTGGTACTTTGGAAACGACCGTGAGTGGGTAACGGTGCTGCGTCAAGTGCTTGAGGCTTAGAGGGTGAAAATTCACGTGACCCGAAACGCGTGCACGTGCCACAGAAAACCGTGAAAGGGAGTTGGAAAGGAGACATCAAGGAGCGCGTCCAACTTGACTTTCAACAGCGCCGTCATCGTCGCCGACAGCGAGCACACCATGAGCCCGATATTCGAGCTTCAAGACGAGATCCAGGCGCTTCAAGACCTGTCATCATACGAAATTCCCAACGAACACGACTTGCATGACACTGAAGCTGGCCCCTTATTACAACGTTCGTTTATTCTCCCTCGATTGTCGCTTACAGCTGACGTGGTTTGCAGATGCGGTCAACAGGATCGCACACTCTTCAGAGGACATCGCAGACCTTGAGATATTTGACATCTTCCGAAGCCTGTTGAAGCATGCCGATGCAGTCGCCGGTCCACAAATGAGCAAGTTACTGGACTCGATAAGTTCAGGCTTCAACGCTGAGATAGATGCCGCAATCAGAGACTCGAGAGAGGAGGACCAACAAATAGCCATGGCACACAAGGCTCCCCTCGAGATGTACGCGTTCCTTCTACATTGGTTCGTGACTGCCGCGGAGAAGGTCAAAGCTCCTGGCGACGAGGAAGCCCCGCAACCTCAGCCAAAGTCGCGTCGCGGCAGGGGTGGCAAAGCGGGCACTTCCCGTGCAGCAGCGAAGAAGGCTGAGGTGTGGACATGGGTCGACCAGATACCTGCCACCCTCGAACTGTTCGCCAAGGCAATGAGGCTTAAAACGCATCGTATATGGATGACGAGTCCAGAGAGGGACGCTTTCATCACGTACGTGTGCTTCCATCTGTCACTGCAGAGCGAACTTGACGCCCCTATAGTTGTTTGACTCGCCCTGCACATCACATTGCGGAGAGC
This sequence comes from Hydnomerulius pinastri MD-312, assembly GCA_000827185.1. NCBI lineage: Eukaryota > Fungi > Basidiomycota > Agaricomycetes > Boletales > Leucogyrophana > Leucogyrophana pinastri. Next base: position 177,813 of record KN839857.1, on the reverse strand, counting down.
GAGCAATACATGAAAGTGGCCGCCATCAAAATGAACATCTACAAAGTCATCTGTACCGCCGTCAAGAACCACGGACACGCTCTTGCCGCTCAAATTAGCATCATGCAGTCACTGCAGTACTACGAGCATCTCTCCGAACCGATGGCGGAGCTGCTTTCTCATCTCGCCAAGGACTTTGACTATGCCCAACTCGGTGATGAGATCCTACGCGAGATTGCCGGGAAGACGTTCAGCGCGCAAGATACGAAAGGCCCTAGGGCGTTTTCACGGTTCCTCGTCAAGTTTAGCGAAGAGTCGCCGCGGTCAGTACTCAAGCAAATCAGTATCCTGTTGGCACATTTAGATTCCGAGGTATGATCACGCCTACTTACATGTCAGTCTTCCTGAAAGACCTCCCTTGTAGTCATATCCCATGCGCATGGCCCTCGTGGAAGTAATCGGCGCGCTCATCCGCGAACTCTCAAGCTCAGAAGAACTGAACACAGACGGTAACCAAACGCACAAACAGCTCGACGGTCTATTCGAGCTGCTTATATCCCGCACGCTCGACCTCTCTTCGTACGTACGCTCCAAGGTACTCAGCACACTGTCGAAACTGTGCGACCTCCAAGTACCGTTCCCGAAACAGCGGCTCAATATCACGAAACATGCGATGTCGATGTTGGAGGATAAGGCTTCGACGACTAGGAAATCGGCGGTGGCGTTGTTGACGAAGCTTGTGTTGACGCATCCGTGGGGCCTCATGCATGGTGGTCCCCTGAACCTAGAGAAATGGGAAGGCTATTATAAAGAGGTCAAAGAGAAACTGGCGAAACTGGAGGAGGCAGTTGGCAAGGCTGTCGAACGAGAAGACGGAGATGAGGAGACGGAGAGGGAGGACGATGACGAGGAAGAAGAGGAGGATGAGGAAATGGATGCAGATGACGATGATGATGCAGAGAGCAGCGGAGAGTCTCGTAAGAAGAAAAAGAAGTGAGCGCTACCATCATCTTCTGGCCTGCACTTCTGACGATCATCGGCCAGGCCAAAGGTGAAGTCGGAGAACGACGACATGGAAGTTGACGACGAGACGCAAAACGGAGCCGATGAAGACGCCGAGATGGATGATGAGGACGAGGATGGACGTGCTCCCAAAAACCGTAAAGGAAAGAAGAAGAAGGCTCGCAAATCGATGGTCAACGTCGCTGCGATCACATCAGAGCAAGAGGCCCTCGCAGCGCTAGAATCCAACGAAACCCTGCACCTGAGGCTCCGCAAGAAGTATTATGCCGAAGCGCTGAACTTCATCAAGATGATAGAAGGGTCCATGGAAATAATCACCCAGCTACTCGGAAGTACCAACAAAGCAGAGGTACTCGAAGCGATGGAGTTCTTCAGGGTGACGCATGAGTACGAGTTTGAAGGCTCAGAGGTAAGCATCAACAAGTCGTTTGTGATTTTCTTCGTAACACGTCCGCAGGTCGGCATCAAACGTATGCTGCATTTGATCTGGACGAAAGACAACAACCAGACCTCAGAGGACGGCAAGGAGCTCAAAGGCGTCCGCTCTCGCCTCTTGGAGTGCTATCGGAGCCTATATTTTGACCCCTTGCCCGACATGGAACCAAAACAGCAAGTAAACCGGATTGCGAAGAATATGATTGAGCAAGTATCCTAGTCCTTTTTTTTCTGCTTAACTTGAGTGACCTATTACCGCAGGCTAACCTACGAAGCAACCTTGGCCGAGCTGACCAGTCTCGAGGAGATGATGAAGACTATGATGGACGAGGGTCACGTTCATCACGATATCATCAACAAGCTCTGGCAGGTTTATAGTGAGTATGCCCAGAACCTCATGCCGTACACCATGTCTGACTGTATACCAGGCTCCCCGAAAGCCCTTCCGGCTTTCCAGCGACGAGGAGCAATTATCATTTTGAGCATGTTTGCATTGGCAAAACGAAGCGTCGTTTCTGAGAAAGTCGACGTTTTGCTCAGGGTTGGGTTGGGCCCTCACGGAAAGGTGGAGTAACTTGGCGTTTCGTATTCACCTTCATTCACGCAAATTATTGGCTCGTAGGCTGACCTCGCTCTCGCCCGATATACTTGCGTCGCTCTCCAGCGCCTGAACGGCAGCGCGAAGAAAGTCAAAGGCAAGTCTTCTATTGATGTCGCGTTGATACAACTATACTCATTTTATGACTCAGGTTCCCTTCTGAATAAAACTCTTCGCATGGAGATGGAGAACCCGATCCTCAGAAAGCTACAAGAGGCTATCGAACATCCGTGTCGCTCCAAAGAGTGGTTCGGGATGACAGAGCAGGCTATCAACACGATTTACGCCCTTGGCGAACACCCTGACGAACTATGCAACGACCTCATCAAGAACCTAACAAGACGAGCGTTCACGCGGAGACCGCAGTCGCCTTCTGCGCAAGATCCTCTAGCGGAGAAAGAGAAGGATCCGGATGCGATGGATGAGGATGAGGAGCCTACTACGTCGGGAGGTACTCCGTCCCATGCCCCTGCGTCGCAAGGAATCTCGGCAACGCAGGATGCGAGTCAAGGAACAGGGGAGAGGGATGTTGGGGATGTCTTCCTTCTCAGTCAGCTCCTATTTGTCGTCGGCCATGTGGCCATCAAGCACATTGTCTTCCTCGAGCTCGTCGAGCGAGAATGGAAGCGGCAAAAGGACGAAAAAGAGTTAGGTGTGTTATACTTGAGGTCGCTTTGTTGGTCGGTGCTAATTCGTGGTAATCTAGCTGAGAAGCTTGCCGCTGGCACCAACTCGCCGAATAAGGCAGCAAAGGAAACCGAAGAACTCGATCAAGTTGCTGGCAACGCCGAAGACGAAATCGGTGAACGGATAGCTGCAGTACGGGAAACCGAGCTCTTGTTCGGACCACAGTCTTTGTTAGCCGTCTACGGACCATTGCTCGTCCACGTATGCGGGAGTCCCCACAAATTCAAGGTCAGATGAGACGCACAATCACATTCATTTCGAGGTGACTGACAGCAACTTAGAACCGCACGCTACGCGCCGCTGCTACATTATCCTTTGCCAAATTCCTCTGTGTCAGTTCACAATTCTGTGATCAGCATCACCACCTTCTGTTCAAGGTCCTCGAGACCTCAAAAGACCCCAACATTCGCAGCAACATCGTCATCGCTCTAGGAGATGTCGCCGTGTCATTTAGCAATATCATCGACGAGAACAGTAACGAGCTGTATAAGGGGCTTTCAGATGATGACCTCGTCGTCAAGAAGAACACGCTCATGGTGCTCACTCACTTGATTCTCAACGGCATGATCAAGGTCAAGGGTCAGCTCGGAGAGATGGCCAAGTGCCTCGAGGACGAAGAGCCGCGGATATCAGATCTCGCGAAGCTATTCTTCACTGAGCTGTCGACCAAGGACAACGCGATTTATAACAACCTGCCAGATGGTATGGGCTTTAACCCGTGCACCTTACTTACCTGGCGCTGATAAAGATTCCAGTTATCAGTCACTTATCATCAGGAGACCATGCAGTTGAGGAGGAAGCATTCCAGAGTACGATGCGTTACATCTTTTCCTTCATTGAGAAGGTGAGCCAGCCCCCGATACCCAGTTCACATTGCATGCTCTAACGGAGCCGCAGGAAAAACAAGCCGAGAACATCGTGGAGAAGCTCTGTCAGCGCTTCCGACTCTCTGAAGACCCTAGACAATGGCGTGACATTGCGTTCTGCTTGTCCCTACTTCCCTTCAAGTCTGAGCGCTCGGTTAAGAAGCTCATTGAGGGCCTCCAATTCTACCGTGATAAACTTCACGAGAAGGACGTGTTTGAGCGCTTTTCAGAGATTCTTGTGAAGGTGGGTTAAGCAAAGTGACGTCGTCTACACAGCTCACCCATGCACACACAGGCACGCTCGAATAAGTCTGCTAATAAGCCGGACACGGAGCTCAATGAGTTCGAATCTGTGCGTCTCATAATCCCTTGTGGCCGCCGCTGACTTGTCTGATGTTATATCGGTTCCGTAGATCCTCGACGAACATAGACGGCAAGGCGAGGAAGATCAAGCCTTTGAAAAGCGTGTCGAAGGCAAGAAAGCCGCCGCCAAGAAAAAGGCTACCCGTCGGTGTAAGCCATCCCCCTCCTTTCCAAACATCCTCCCTGAACTAACCCCACCTGCAGCAAATCGCAAGAAAACACAAGATGCAGACCGTGAGCCTGAATCCTCAGCCCCACGGAGACGTGCACGAACACAAGACGACGAGGACGATATGTACATTTAGAGGTGGGACTCTACGAACCATCAATATCTTCGAGAGTGGCATGCGTATCCATGATATGATAATCTTCCTCGAATCCAAGATGTAGCAGCATGTATTTTATGCCTAGCCGGTGTTCTAATGCGTTGTGTAACCCTACATGTGAGGTAACGGGGCACTAGCCCGGAGAAGGAATGGAAAATGGAAAGAAAGGATGCATGACTGAATAGAAATTATGGAATCGAAGGAGTGTGGGGGCGGGGTCCATAGGTACCGGAACTCGCCAGAAGTAAAGCAGGGACGGAAACGAGCGTGTCAGGGTCAGCATTGGGAAAGGGCGACCGATAGATAAGATGAGAGCAGCGCTAGGATGTAACGAAGAAAAGTAGCAGAGAGGAAGAACAATTAGATTGGAAGGTGTGGTATAATTGCTTTGAGAACAAGAGTACAAATGCTACCTTGTCCATTGGATATGACTTCCCCAAGATAAAGCAGAAAATTGGAAAAGTAGAAAGAGAAAAAAGACAAACAGCGTAGGAAACACCTGAGATACTCGCTCATATTCATTCCGCTTTGAAACGGCCACCACCACCTCCGCCCCTCATGATAGCTTTCATGAAAGCAAAGAAGCGGTCGCCGTATTCGTTGGGCGGGACCGGGCTGATTTTATGCTGAAGAAAGATATTTGTCATTACCTCACCAAAAACACGCACACAGAACCATTGACTCACTCGATCAGCTGAAAGTCCCTTCCAAAAGTGCTCCATCTGCTTCACGCCAGAATACGGCGTCAGAATATCAATCACGCCAAGGTAATACAGCGTGTCCATCGGGTCGTTGGCCTCGTCGGTGGCTTGTATACCGCCCTCATCTTGGTAGAAGATGAATTGTTGGCGATCACCTGTGTCTTCCTCAGGTAGATCGAGGGTCTCAGAACCAAGGCGTTTGGGATCGGATTCTCGCATTGCACGGCGCATAGCAATGGCTTCGGGAGATCGGCTGCCCTTCAATTGGGTGTTCTTACGACGGATTGCAGGAACAGACGGCTGAGGGTCGAAGTCCATTAGCAAGAGGTGACGACGGAAAGTCAACGTGCAAATCCCACTCACTGAAAACACCTTAAGCGTATTACTCCGCAGATTATCTCTATTCCCTCGCTGGCCATGGTGTATCCCCACCAGCAGACTATAATCCATCACACGAACTTTCTTCAGGAACTCCGAGTCGCGACGTAGCTGTTCGGTCAGCAACGCGCGCTTCTCAGGCCCGAGCTCGAGCATCTTGTCGCGGTTGATCCA
>KN839857.1:55536-154699 GCA_000827185.1 Hydnomerulius pinastri MD-312 | reverse complement strand
TATTGTGTCTGACCTCTTGAACAGTGGAGGGTCGAGAAGCAGAAAGGGGACACCTACAAGCTCTCTATCGGCGGAACTGGAGTTACGTCCATCAATAACAAGCTTTATACCATTCTCCAGGAAACTCCCCCCGTTGAGGAGTGGATTGTCACTTACCGCGCACACCAGAAAGCCTACAGGTAAGCCCCTGTCGGTCGCTATACTAGTGACTTGCATTCGATCTCACGATCATATTAGCATTGCGCAGAAATCCGATGGAAGAGTTTGGGTCGCGAACAATGAGCTATACTCACAGGTAGATCTTGCTAACAACTTGTCACCCTCAAAAATATTTTGTTTAACTGGTTATGATCTGTCCACAGATTGAAGTCTGGCACGGCATTGCTGCTGGATCGTCCCCTACGTACCCGACCAGCCAGCTCTTCAAGTTTGTTCGCGCTGACCGTGACAAGGATTGATCGTTACCTGAACATGGTCATTCGGAGCTGTGATATTACCGCCCCACAAAAAGAAAGAGAAAAGAAAGAGTTTGTTGGCACGGTAGTGTAGTATTTCCAGAGAAGTTGTAGCACGTCGAGTTGGTTCTGCACAACAAGCAACAAAGGATCATTTTCTGAAAGTCGTGACGGTGAAATAGATGAATGTCGACCGAGGATCAGGGGCTTAAACTGATATCCGGCAATGTCCGGCTACATTCTCGCACTGAGTATTTGGTCATCAACGGATGTCCGATGCTCCCGAAATTCAAGCTGAAACCTGCGGCTTGAAGCTGCCAGTGCTTAAACACTTCGATAGCTTTGTCCCAACCTTCCAACAGACTCACGACTTGGGCTCGGATCATCGAAATATACCCCATTGACATCGCACACACGGAAAACAAGCAAATCAACGTGGTACATAGTCTACATACGTGGTACTGCCCAGCCTTTATTCAAGTTTGCGTTCGGTGCGCTCTTGGTCCGACGCCGCAGCCCCCCTCATTCCCAGAGGACGAGAGCAGAAGGTCCGCGCCTTTCCAGCGATATGATCAAATCGTGTCACCCTGAAGGCATAAGCTGACGACATTCATCTGGATTTGCATGGTATATTGAAGGGATGCGCGTGACACTGTTGGCTTCCATCAAGACCTACCTAAACTTTTCACATCCCAATTATCCCATCTCCTTCATACACGGACAATAGGCAAACTGTTGCTATACTGCTCTCGGATTGTGCGCAGCGCGTTTCATCTCCTTCACTGTCGGCTATTGGGGATCAGATCACCAGCTCCAACGTCTTCTTGCACGCAGGAAAGAGGACAGCACCATTCCAACCCTCTTAATGCCACCCTAATCATGGTCATGAGACTATGCTGCCTGTGGGGAGCGCCGCAAATGACCGGATTACGCATCCCACACCCTCTAGAGCAACTCTAGAGTATTCGCTAGGCTCCACTGGAGTCTAGGCGATCATCTCCTCGTATGCTGGTGTCCCAAAAAATAGACACCCTCTTTAGCTCGCAGCACCCTCACCTCAGACTGCTTCCCCCTCGCTCGCTATATAAGATGGCTCGACACTCGGCGAGCCCAGAAACGAAGCGCTAGCTATGAGCCGCCTCGGAAAGCGATTTCCCCCCGCCGAAGTTCTCAGCACCCTGCCTTTTGTCAAGACTAGAGTTCGCCAGCTAATTTTCAGATTATCTCGTCCCTTTCCTGTCCACCAAACCAGCTTCTGAACGGTGAGCTTGATTGCGTGTCAAAACGCAAGCCTCAGCATCATGATGCTAGTACATGTACAGTCAAAGTACAGCACTAGTGGTGCGCATATGTACATGTTATGGTTGGAGCGTTGGCAACACGCTCAACTCCGAGTCTCGTCACCGTCCGGCGTCAAATATCAACGTGAGGGCAATACTGGTAGGGCCCGAGGGGTAAATTTTATTGCCATATTATTTGGCATTGTTACAAAGCATAAAGGTTAACTTGACTGTGACCACTACGTAGTACATACTCCATAAACCAGCTTTTCATCATTCAGAACGATGACAACACAATCGTCGGATCCAGCGGCTTCCAGCCATTGGCACTCAGGTCAAGACTCAGCCTATCCACGCCCTAAATATTTTTGCCCTCGTTTCCTCACCTTTTCTGACAGTCAAGCCCCACTTAGACCCCACTCACACTGGCATGCACATTTGACACGGGCTGTTCTAGACAGCTGATTTACTCATCACGCCGCCGGCGACGCCGGCTCACACAGCCATTCTATATTGTAACTTGCGGGCCATCTCGGCAGACAAGCGGTTCAAAATGACATAGCAGCATCAACATTTGGTCAACATGAACTTCATGAAGAATATGTGCACTGGAGTCGGTGTCAACAGATTCCTCTTCGGGTTACATAAAGTCTAAGACCGGCTCATCAACCCAGTATGTAGGTCCTTATAGGCGCGCATTGACAATTTCGCCTGACGATGCCACTGTCAACCCTCTTCGCAGTCACTTAAACCATCCTCACAAAGATCCATCAGTTGGACCAAATCTTCACCGAAACCATGTTGGCCTTGGCTGCTATACTTCAGCTGAAGAACTACTACCAAGATCGTGACCCCAAGACGGTCGGTATTTTTAGTTTCATCTCATCGAGGCGCCCAGGAGGTGTTCCATGACCATCATGATCTGCCAAATGGGATCATCATCTGACTGACGGCAGTCTCCTTCGTGAACCGAAGAACAAATGGAAACCGCGCTGATGAAGCATGGCACCGGAGACTGGGTTAGGTTATCCGACTCTATAGAAAAGGGCTGGGTCGGCGCTTCGGGATGATACGTCTCCTTTTGCAGCCTCCTCATCGATGGCATCTTCCTATGCGCCCAATGAATCCTCCAGCTCGATATTCGCGGAAGAGACATGGCTTCAGGGTGCTCTTCTGAGTTGCATCTTCTTCGGGATCGAGATTACCCTCGCTGCGATGTCCTTCTACTCTATATTCAAACAGATGGGGCGCTCGAATCGTAGACGAAACATCAGCTTTTTGGTCTTCATCTTCATGCTCTTTGCGCTTACTACGGCAGCACAGGGGCTGAGCGCCCAGTTCATCCAGATGGGATTCATCACTAATAGGGATTACCCTGGTGGACCGAGCCAGTTCTTCAGTGGAGAATACTCAACCCCTTCCAATCTGGCGTCTACCATTCTACTCGTGTGCGCAAACTGGCTTATGGAGTGTCTATTGGTGAGTACCCTCCTGCAGACATACATATCGAAATTAAGTGCTGATCCTGACGTGAAAAGGTATGGCGGTGTAAAGTGATCTGCAGTAGCAGTGAAGGACTTCTGTGGCCCATAATGATCGTCCCTTGTCTACTCCTGATCGGCACCTTTGGTATGTATACCATCTCATTGAGTTAGTGTCGATCTTCTCTAATGTCATCGCGATCAAGTCACCGGAAGCCTCTTCCTCCATCACATTATACACTCTGCACCTCCTACCAACTACACCCTAGCATACTCCGGTACATCGCTCATACTCAACGTCACGGCCACGGCTATCATTGCAGGTCGACTGTTGATGCATCGGCGGAGGGTGACGAAGCTCTTTGGACCTGGCCATGGGTCGCATTACTCGAGTATTGCGGCCATGATCATCGAGTCTGCATCGTTGTATTCAGGCTTTCTTCTTCTCGTCATCGTCCCTTTCGCTATCAACAGCTCTGTGTCGAACATATTTCAACAGCTAATAGCACAAGTCCAGGTGCGCTTTACCCTCCTCAGTGTGATAACCCTTTTCTGATGTTTATTCCAGTCTATTTCCTCACTATTGATCATTTTCCGTATAGCACAAGGAAAGGGTTGGACAGCGGCGACGGGAAAAGCAATAGCTTCATCGCAACTGAACACTTTGACATCACGGGGAGCCATGCCAGGGAGACACGAGAACGACTACCACCTTCAGCTGAAAGCAATATCTGCGGACAGTCAGGAGGCGTTCATTCAAAAGAAGGTAGACGAAGCACTAGCGCGCCTGAACTCTAGTTCAGAAGTTGTTAGAGAGGATTCAGCTGTATAACTTGGTGGATGTCCTGGTGCAGGACGCGTCACGACCTTACGATGCTATGATTACCGCGGACTTTACATAGAGTAGTTTGAAAACAATATTATGCTGTATTTTTTTCGGTTATAACGAGTTTGATCGCGTTTCAGCTCAACGTCCAGAGGCTGTGACAGTGATCTGCCTGCAATACTTCAAGCTCGATGGCATCATTTCATTTACTCAGGCACTCCTTTAAATGTCATGAAGGACATTGCAATTGCAGCAGTGTTTCAAGCTAACGTCGCTTGGTCGCTTGGGTTCGCGGCCTCCGTGCCAAGAAACGGCAAGGGGTATGGTAGGATGTTCTTGACCCGAGTTTCTGCCATCCATAGTTGTACGACGACGTCCAATAATCCCTCGAATTAACCAATTAAACCAGCTCTATGGTTGCAGCGTATGAATGTATGTGCATAAAGATCGACGTAGAAAACTAAAACCCTACTCGTAGGGATCCTTCTCATTTCCTGAGACCCTGGATCCACCCAAGGATCCCACCCCGGCGAACTACATTGCCTGGCTTCAACAGTGGCGTGTCCTCTCTAGCGTTGTCTCCATCTTCTCCTTCTACAACGACACTGACAGTACCCTCCTCGCCTTGTGTCTGGCTTGAATCCTCGGTGGAGGCATCCTGGTCGACGGCTGCTGATTCCCCAAGAGGTCGACCGAAGTCGTCGATCCCAAGTCGGCGTTGACGCATTCTCCAAATGATACACATGAGGAGTAACGAGGCTTGCATGACGGCCGATACGGCATACATGATCCAGCCTGGAAAATAGGGATTAGTTATTGATTGACCAATCCCAGAAGACTCAAATACGAGACTCACTCGTCCAATCGGTGCCAGGTCGCATGGCAATAGACACGGCCATGACAACACCTCCTGGGCTCTGGATGATCATCATGGGAATACTGAGCGCGCCGACGAGCTTGAGGCGGTATGTGCGCATGAGTTGGGGTGCGTATTGGATGGCTGCGAGGACGCCAGAGCTGACGCCGAGGAAGGTTGCCCATAAGGTGATTTGACGTGGGTGAGGCACGGATGGGTCAGGCGAGGGTGGAGTGGTTAGTAGCAGGAGGAAAGTGGTAAATATGAGCAGAGCGCTGGTGAAGTCATGTACCATGTTAGCAGTTGTTCGCAGAGGGACTGGAAAGAGATAGGGGGAGGGACCTACAGATGACCGGCAACTGCCCAGGAAACAATGATAGAAAGGCGCCACTCTGAGCTCTTGAGTTTAGTGCGGATGTGCTGAACGGGGCGCGAGTCGTGAGTATCGACCTCGAGCTGGATGTACTTGAGATTTGGAGGGTAGTACATCATATACAATACGAGACTAGCGATATCAGTTAGTGCTTAGTGGCGCGCCTGACAATGGCTAAGATGCGCACATGATGGTGAAGAAAAGCCACTGGACGCCCACTTGAAACACGCCCGCTGTAATCTCAATGCACTTTCCGAAACTCTGATGTTCATCGCCGTTTCTCGTCAAGATACATCAATAACTGCTGGACCAAATAAACGCACCACTTCTCGACAGCACCGTATGACGGGCCATTGAAGAGTAATCCTAACCATAGAGTTGGGTTAGTCATTTCGGGGCTCGGTGAGAGTAAAATGATAATACTATAGAGATATTGTACGAGAGAGAGTAAATGGAAGACGCGCTCACATGTTCAACATTCCAGCTGCAGAAGACGTGCTTCCAAGCAGCAAAAACCATGGGCTGAACCCGACTGATGTGCCGGCCCGGATGATTCGAAGGTGCTGTGTGAATTATTGCAGGTTGGCAGCCATTCGTGGTCCATGCGAGCGACGATTGGAGGTGGGATTTGAGAGAGCATCAACGACGTGTGTTATTGGGTGTAGCAAGGGGTCCACCAATAGTTAGCATCAAATGTCCCAGGTTCAACATCAGTCATACAAATTAGCAATGAGATCACCTCCAATAAGCCAATTGACCGAGATATAAGAACCAAGAGGCGTACCTGCGGAACATAAGATACGATGAGTCCGTATATTAAGAATCCTGTCAGGGCATTAGTGGCCCAGTCTGTTTCCTAGCAAGTTACCGCATGGTTAGTAACATAAGCCATATAGACCTTATCTCCTCCTAGAAGTGGGCGAGAACTCACGAAGTGGCATGTCTCCGACACGAGCATTGTCATGGTTGGTCACGGTGACTCGATCAGTGTCAACGGAAAGGGAGCGACAGCCTTCAGGTATTATGTTTAGTAGGTAATGAGAGGAATAAAATGAGTCCTAGTCGCTGGACACGACAACCGACAGACGTTGCTGATGCGTGCACAGTGAGACCAAACAGTGATGCGAGGAGAGCGAACAACGGTTACAGTCGCCAGGAAAGGAAAGTACTCTAATTTACAGTCCGCGGCTAAGGTGGTTTCTCAAGGTGTCAAATCGGCCGAAAGCTTCCGTCACCGACGCGGTACACAACGTCCACGCATCCGAGTCTTGAAGCCATTTTATCATTGCCTGCCATTGCGGGCTGCAGCTATAAAGCAGAAGCAGACAATAGCTGGTGGTCTGCTGTGGTGAGTTTCCCGACCGAATGCTGGAACGAAACGTTGGGCTCTGATGACTGAGAACTTTCCCAGCAGAAAATACTAAACAGCATCTGCGGCCATAACTTGGTTCGCGGCCTCAACACCTAGTTTTCTCTTCACGTCGAAGTGCTTTGAACTTGGATCATAGGCACAAGCATTGAATTTGGTCCTACCCTTTCAATATCCTTCGTGACCCTCGGACCAGCCGTATAACCGAACATGTACTCTCCCTCCCGCTATATACCCAGACTCACACGTACAACCAACTCTTTGCTCAGTGCACGGCTGTCCGCATCACCGTCATCAATATCCAAATGCTGTGGTCTCAATAAAACTCTGCAATCGCACTCGCATCGTGCTTTTCACCACAACTTTCGCGTTGCATCTCCGCTAGCACAACGGTCGTGTGGAAGCAGTGGATTTAACTGGCAGAGTTGCCGATGGGATTCACGGAGAGGGTTGCATGGGTCTAGCGGTGAGCATAGCCGTTATTTTAACAGCCATATTTGATCTCACTTCCTGTCGATCACAGTACTTCAGCATGGAAGCATAAAGCGCCCAGCCCCTGGAACTGGGTACGCTGCCTCTTGATTTGTCTGGTCATATACCAGCCTTCCCTTAGGAAGTCTAACTTGAGTCTCACTCAGCATTAAACTCCATTTTCAAGACCACAAGGGAACCCCTATTAAGACTATCGAAGCCAGTGAAGGCGACGACATATTATCCCTTGCGCATGAGTGGGATATCGACCTGGAAGGTGAGTGGCGTGCAGATAATCATTCGCTCCTCGTTTGATCATCGCTATTATCGCCTTCATTTCCCTTTATTATAAAACACACCACAACCTGCACTCGGAACTTCTCCATCATGTCAACGTCCCGCGCCCCCAGGTGCCTGTGAAGGCTCCATTGCTTGTTCGACCTGTCACATCATCCTACCACCCGAACAATACGATCTCCTCCCCGAGCCCTCGGACGACGAGAACGACATGCTCGATCTCGCATTCGGTCTCACGGACACGAGCAGGCTTGGCTGTCAGGTGATTGTGACAAAAGAGATGGACGGGATGGAAGTGCGGTTGCCTAGCGCCACGAGGAATATGTTCGTGGATGGGAAGAAGCCGACACATCATTAGTTTAGGTTCTAATGTAGGGGGGCGGAAGTTAGATTTGGTTTTGGTATCTTCATGATGTGGGCCCCTGGATGCTCCATATACCTCCCTACTCTTAAAGCTGCCGCGCTGACGGTTTAACATCGAAAACTCGGTAGGGAAAGTGGGTGATGGTTTCCTCAAGCTTAAGCATCGCTGACAACTGCGTCTGACCGACAGCGAGATTTTGTTTGGGTAGCGCCGCTCCCTTCCACAAAATGGAAAGCGACTAGGCATTAGACGGCGTATTCAGACGCTTCTACTTTTCCGCCCCAATTCAATCTTCTGCTCTCCTGTAGGCTTGCGAACACGATGTCATCGACTCGCGACGACAGGCGTTGTGAGAACCCACTGCTATCCAACCCTACACTAAACTGAGTCTGAATACAGGTCAGCAAGCCAAGATTATATGAAGTCATTTGGCGTCAGATGACCCCTGGCGGATCGTCCCTTAATGCGAGAGCTAACATCCCCACTTGTGCTTACGACGCCACCTTGTGGTGACGATGCTTCGTTTGTTTGATTTGAGTGTTCGTAGGGAACAAACTGACCCGTCTGTTCTGGCGAGCCATTGGCATATGCATTGACGTGGCGATGTCTGTAGCAAAGTTGTCATGTATCAGCTCGAGATAGCAGTATGGCAGAGCCCAAGAGAACACACTCTTACCATTCATACTCAATTATATTCCCCGAGTCCTCATTCGGTGCATCGGACGTCTCTCTCTGTTTCCCCCCCTCCTGGGCCTTGAGATATTTCCCGAGTGTTGCCGCCCTGTCAGAGTATTCCGTGCATTTCCTACGAATTAGCAGTTTCGACTTCTCGTTCTTTTCATCTGTTCGAAGATTGATATCAGTACATGCTATATCAAATAGGTTTCTCAAACTCGAACACTTTTGGGCGAGCATGAAATAATCTAGGGCGTCCGTGTACTGCCTGACCGCTTCTGGGTAGTTCTGCTTGGTGTCTTCTTCGATAGCTTGCTGGACAATGTCAATGGCTCTCTGACGGACAGATTGATCGATCATCGCCCTTGTGTGGTTGACCATTTCACTCACGTTCAAGTGTGACTGAGCCCTATCACTGTCCACTGTGCTCGTGCTGCTGCTTGCACTGGGCTCCCTGCTCGAGTCTCTCTTCGGTTGAAGATGCTTCCCGAGTATCTCTGCTCTACTGAGATATTCGTCGATCTTCGCCTGGATGAGAGATTTGGATGTCTCGTTCCTCTCAGCTGAGTATCGAGTGGTCAGGTGTGTAGTTGAGCACGCAGCAGGACATTCGCACATTTCTGAGCAGCCATGAAATACCCAATGGCATTGAGATACTGCTCGCGCGCTGATGCATAGTCTTGCGAGATATCATTGTCGATTGCTTGCTGGACAATCTCGATGGCTTTCTGCAAGGTTTATGAGCCAGCTCCCGTGGGGCATTGTTCGGTGTTACGCTCACATCTAGGTTCGACTGAGGTGTTGTGCGCTTCAGGGCGATCCCCTTAGGTTGAAGGTGACTCTTGAGTGTCTCAGCTCTTGTAAGGTATTCTTCGATCTTCCCCCGAATCAATCCCTTTGACTTCTCGTTCTTTTCATCTACGTAAACATGGGTTTCAGTGCAGCGGATGGAACAGAGCAGCTCGGACATGGGTACGGACATTTTTGGGCGAGCATAAACCAGTCCAGAGAGTTCATGTATTGTTTATACGCTTCCTCGTAGTCCTGCTTGGTATCAGCTTCGATGGCTCGTGTCACGACTTCGATGGCTTTCTGCCAATGTCAGTGCTTATGGGTGAGATATTCATTCTTCAGTCCGAATTACTCACATCTAAGTTCGATTGACGGGGTGCGCTGATACCATCGTTCGTGGGGTTGTTCGTGCCGGCCTGCAAGTATCTGTTAGCGATCAAGCGCGCGCCTGAGTTACTAAGTGCATGCACTGCATGTAATACTACTTGGTCAAGCTGAGACCACTCACATCATGATCCAATGAGCTTTTCTCTCCTGGTGCGGCCATGAAGAAGCAGGACGGGAAGGGAGTAGAAGGAGAAAAGGCGAGTGGGTGTTACACAAAGCGGCGACAGTACTAGTAATACTCTTGTCTATAACTACCTACCACGCCAAGTCCCTCGATCAGCGCCGGTCACTTGCCAAACAGTCGTGACACTGTGCTGCTCCGAGTCGGCGCCGAACGCCAACGCAGCAGCCTCGACTCTTTTACGCCAAAGTTCATAGTGAATCAGATGGACGCTGACAGGGGCACGATCCGGACTTTTGGCTTTGATATCTTGTTTGCAGAGACTAGGTATAGTCATAGTTCTGATATCTTGCGCCCTTGGACAGCGCTCAGCCTAAACATATACTTGCAAGCCATGTACGGCCTAGCCAACTCATCATCTCACCAAAACTACTCTCTCCTTCCAGAGACCAGGTCCATGCATCCTGTTACAGCATCATGATACATGATCCCCTCGCTGCTTCACTTCGTCAGGCGCAACTGATCGTTACTCCGAGACAGGTAAGACAAGGACCCAGAGACCCATCCATAGGATCCGAGCTTAAATTTCAGCCTGTGGAGTTTCAAAGCCGTCGCTGTCACATGTCAGGGTTCTGTCGAGCGGAAGGCGGCAGCAAAGGGACAGCTATCTTACCGGTGCAAATCATTCAGCCATGCGTTTCTTCAGTACCTCCGCCCTTGTAAGATATTCCTCGATGTTCGCTCGAATGACAACCTTCGACTGCTCGTTTTTCTCGTCTGGTGACTTGGGAATGGGTAATATCTAAACAAAACAACAGGCATGACGCACATTTCAGAGCCAGCATGAAATAGTCTAGTGCATTCTTGTATAGCTTATCAGCTTCGGGGAGGTTCCGCTTGGTATCCTCGTCACACGCTCGCTCAGCAATCTCAATAGCTTTCTGGAGAATCTGTGAGACGAGAATCATGTGTCCAAGCTGTTCACTCACATGCAAGAAGGTCGTTTGAGGTGTGCCGAGTGATTGCCTGCCGCCTTCATTCGCACTCGAGGTAGTCCGCGAGTCTTCCAATGCTTGCATATGTTTCTTGATTGTCTCCGCTCTCGAAAGGTATCCTTCCATCTTCACCCTGATCAGAGACTTTGACTTTTCGTTTGTCTCGTCTGTGCGAGGACGTCAGCGGAAACCGAAGGAGAGCGAGAAGCAACACAGACATTTCTGCGCAAGCATGAAATAGTCAAGGGCGTTCATGTACTGCTTGTACGATTCGCGGTAGTTCTGCTTGATGTCCTCTTCTATTGCTTGCTTTGCAAACTCGATGGCTTTCTGGTAGATGTGTGGTCAGAGCCTAGACTATCCACTCGACTTTCTGACTCACATCGACAATGCTCTGCTGTGCTACAGCGAACGATCAGATACAGTACAAGAGAAGTTTAAGTCAACTTGGAGGGAATGTGTTGGCACCTTGTTCCGTCTGAATGTATTGCTTGATCGTCTCGGCTCTATTGAGATATTCATCTGCCTTGGACTGTAAGAACAACTTCGACTTCTCGTTCTTTTCGACTGTATGATATCAAACAGGCATCAGGCCAGCGGAAACGCGCGACCGCTAAGTGGATGCGAAAGCAAGATATGGAGTCAGCAGGTACGAACACTTCTGGGCGGCCATGAAGTGATCAATGGCGTTCATGTAATGATCATAAGCTTCCGGATAGTTTCGCTTGTCATCCTCGCCGATTGCTCGTTGTACGAGTTCGATGCCCTTCTATTAAGTGATCGAGTCCGAGTTGAGTCCGAGTCCGACTTCAGACTCGGAAGAACAGCCTGAGAGACGGCACTCACATCCAAGAAGTTGACCTCAGCTGGCGCTGTCATCCCAGGAGAGGCCTAGGACGTCGTCCTAGAGAGAGAAAAGCCACCCAAGTCGACCCAACTGGCTATGAAGAAGAAAGCTCTGCGCCGCAGCAAGATTCCGAACAAGCACGAGGCCGGCGTCTGCTGTAACTTCAACTTGGGCGTTTACTGCTACCGGGTCTTGTAAGTTGTACCACTCGCATGCCATCATCAACTTGAAAGCGGCCATTCTACACTGGAACAGTGCACAAACCGTTGTATCAGTAAACCGCAATCAGCTAACCTCAGCTTCCTCGTGCGCCCAGCAAAGTACTCAGCGAGCACTTAGACTTCCTGGTCACAGTACTACCAGCGCACTCAGCGCACTGTGAGAGTCTTCCTCGGCCGACCACTTCGTCACGGTTCCTTCCATACGCCTTTGCATTTGGTTCCACTACTTGCACATACATACGCCTCCAGCACTTTAGAATTCGAGTTCCCGTACGTTGCTTTCATCTTCGGTTCTATGAGCAACACCGACCATGCCGACCTTTTTCTTGATCACACTAAGTTAAAAACATACCCACCCGGACGTCTTCTGTGATCACTCATGCCCACTTTCAATACGGAGAACAAGAAGCAACGACAGCGATCTGATTATCCATTCTTTCTCTCTTATCGCACGCGTTGGTTCGCCCCGCTTTCTCCTGTTAATTTGCTCTATTCTAAAAACATGAATTCTTCGTTCATTCTGACGTGTTATCGACCCACCCTCGACTCCTGAAGGAGCGACAACGACCAGTACGCACATGTCAACAATGCTGTTTACTACCACCTATTCGATGCAGTCGTCAATACATACCTTATCGAGCGTTGTGGTCTCGATCCTACCAAGTCCGAGCACATCGGACTGGTAGTGTCGTCGTTTTGCGAGGTATGCCCGGTTTGCTTTCTTGCATGTGCATGTGCAACTATGAACACCTCATGCGGCCTGCTCCCACCAGTTCTTCTCCCCCCTTTCTTTCCCAGACGTCCTTGACCTTGGTTTGAGGGTGACTAAACTCGGAAAGAGTTCCGTCACGTACGAGGTAGGGGTATTCAAGGCTCGTACACCTGACATGGATTCCGGTTCGGAAAAAACGGACAGCCAAAGCTCTCCTGCACTAGATGCTCCAGCAGCTGTTGGTGGTTACACCCATGTTTTCGTTGATAATACTTCGCGGAGAAGTATTACGATGGGTGATAGGATGAGAAGTGGTCTGATGAGATTGACGCAGGCGGACAGCGGGAGGGCGTCGAAGTTGTAGCAATATCTCCAGCGCACCCTTTATTTCTTGCACTATCTGTAGTATAAATGGGTCCTCTGGACCCGGATTGACTCTCCATCGTTTTTTGTTGACCGCTCAGTACCTCTTACAGATCCCCACGCCGTGACGATAACGCCAAACTACCTCCATCTGCCCAATATCTTATCTGACGTTTGATCTGCCACTGTGCTTCCTGTCGCAAGTGGTGGCTTTCGCTATCGGACACAACGCACTAGAATTCTCCCCAATTCCTCTTTCGCCACTTGCTAGTTCAGTGGCCCGCGTTGTTTTCACACAACTTCCATTTGAAAAACAGTATAACTATACTCTAATTTTCCGGCAATATGATGACTCCAGTGAGTAGCTCATGCCACCAAAAAGCTACTGATCCTACGAACCCATGACATCAGCCAACTGCGTCGTCGGGATTGCAGCAGCATACGCCTTCCTCATCAACCTCGTCTGAGTCTTTTGCTCATATGCGTACGCATAGCCTATAAGATCGTATTCACTCCATGCGGTGCCGAGGAATGAGAGGCCGATCGGAAGACCTGGAGCGGGGTAGACAGTATTGGGCCCTGCACTGCCGATTGTGACGTTGTCAGGGTAGAAGCCTAAAGGAACTGCAAAAACCGAGTTGTCAATGGGCTGCGCGAGCACAGAGATCCGAGAACGTACCTGTCACAATGGGGTAACCGGCGATAGCTATGGTGGAAGGAGTATCAGTTCTAAGGCCTTGGCCATCTGGAGAGAGCTCCGAAGATCCTCACCTGCTGGTACAGTTGTGTAGCCAGGAGCAGGCAAAATAAGCGCGTCGAGAGTGTACATCTCTAACGCAGCGTCGATTCCCCTCGTTGCACCAAGCTCCTTGTCAAATGCCAAAGACTGATAGTAAGACGAATTGAAGCCTGTCGTGGCTTGTGATTCGATCAAACTAGTTGTCAAGTTTTGTTTCAGAGAAATGCCAAGGAATATTAGAAGAGTGACTTACATTGACTGGTCTGTATAGTTGGTGGGTTCTTCGAGGGATGGATTGTTGTTGTCGAACATGATAAGATCTTCCAGGGACGCGACGCCTGAGGGGTTTGCGATCAGGCTGTCATACCAAGCGTTCAGTTGGATCTGCCACCGGAACGAAGTAAGCGGACAAGCAATGGACTCTTCAAAGCCGACTATCTTAGACGGACCTTGAAGTCTGTATCAAGAACGACAGTCTCGTTGTTCGAGTTGTAGATCTCATACGCTGATGGCAAATCAGCAGGGTCAACGATCGTAGCACCGAGCTCCTTGAGCGTCTCCAGCGCTTGCTCGAACACCACGTTAACATAAGGATCGTTCCCTGTCAATGTGTCGTTCAAGAACACAGCGCGTGGTACCCCGATGCGTTTTCCGACGAGGGAGGAATTACTGAGCGCCATGACATAGTCCGGTACGGGGGTTGGTTGAGCGAGGGTGAAGTTGTCGTTTGGGTCCGGGCCGGCGATGATGGAGAGGACGATAGCTGCGTCCGTGGTAGAACGGGCGAGAGGACCGACGGTGTCTTGGTGCTCTGAAATGGGGATGACTACGATTCCGCACTGAAGGTGAGTGGGCATTAACATGGAAAAGAAAGTTGGGCTTGCCTCCAGCACGAGAAGTAAGGCCCACAGTCGGTTTGATACCAACGACGTTGTTCTGGTTAGCAGGGCAGGTGATACTTCCATCCGTCTCCGTCCTGTGATGGAACGCTGGTATCAGAGGAGCGGCCAGGAAGTACACTTAAACGAGAGCAAACGGTACGCACCCGAGCGACACAGCAGACAAGCCAATGGAGGAAGCTACACCGGAACCGGCTGAAGATCCGCAAGGATCACCTTTGGGATAGTAAGCGTTCGTGCACTGTCCTCCGCGTCCTGACCATCCCGAGGCGAGGTTACCCCTGAAGTGAGCCCACTCGGAGAGATTGGCTTTTCCTGCAGCACGACAACTCGATGTCAGAAAGCATGAACGGCAAACGGAGAAAAACATATTGTGAACAAAACTCACCGAGGATGATAGCTCCAGCTTTGCGTAGTCTTTTTACGACACCAGCGTCTTCAGGGATGATGGAGTTCAGGAGACTGTAACTTCCAGCCGTCGTGTTCATCCCTTTATAACCAATTTATTGAGTTTCGCGTCCACGAAAATTTTGTACGCAACATACCCTCAAAGGCGACAGTCCCGATGTTATCCTTCACGAGAACCGGGATTCCGTGCAATGCACTTCGAGGCCCATAGAGCAAGCGCTCGTAGTCTAAAGCGGCAGCTTCCTCAAGCGCAGATGGGTTCGTCTCGATAACTGCGCGAAGCTCGGGGCCTTGGAGATTGACTTCCTCGATCCGGGCAAAGTAAGCCTGTTTGGGTGCATTAATGTAGATCGTCAGCGAGTTATCTCGATCACCAGAAGCACGTCACTACGTAAAGCTTATCGCCGTGACGAACGGGGCAAAAGGCGTAAAGCTACTCCTGTTCAGACGTACCTTGATCAGATGCACGCTCGTGAACTGGCCAGATGTAAGTCCAGCTTGGAGTTCAGTCAGAGACGCCTCATAAAGATCCGGAAGGGGCGTCGTGATTGAGGCCGACACGAGATAGGCCGACTGGCTCAAAAGCAGACCAGCCCAAATCCAAGCTATGAATCGTGCAAGTGAGCCCATGTTGGGGGATGTCAAGGCAGGTACAAAGTCAGCGCCGCACAGGTCAGTGGTCTCGATAAGGCTGCCTTCAAGTACTCCATCCGAAAGATGCTTTTCCCAAGCTATCAGCTATTGAGTGCATGACAAGATGTCAGCTGGTACGAGTAGCCATGAAGATTGCGTACAGAAGCGTATATCGGGCTCACACGACGGCAGGGTTGTAAGAGATAAGGAGGTTGAGCGGGGATGCCTCGAGGACATATTGACCTAAAATTAGCACAGATAGAGGTAGAAGTGGAAAGAGCCAAGCATAACATGGGCATCTCGACACACCTCACGGAGGCATGCCACTCCGCGCTACAATGGAAATGCTGAGGTTACCACGCATGTAATTGGGTGAGTTGATTCGTGGTCAGGCCACTCAGATCAGGCTGCTACTGCGTCCTCTCATGTATGAACTCCTACTTAGTACAAAAGTTAAATACCTACCTTGGCGGATTGCGGTCGGCCACCTAGGAATGGCGAGGATGTGGCCATTGTCCTGGACTCGGAGCCCAGTGCTCAGCGCTCAACATTCAGGTCCGTGCAAAGCAACACAATGATTACGTTAAGATCAAAGGGTGACAGTATGGACCTGTTCACTCGTGCGTTTAGTTCTGCAATATCGAATGGGAAAGGTTTAAGTTACTCGACCTCACTCTGCACTCACGTTACAGACACCATGAGATGTAACTAACTTGAAGCATCTTCCCAACTGCGTCTATCTCCTCCTGGCGACGCCTTCCAGGAAACAAGCACCCTAGACCACCCTAGTGTCATAAAATTGAGGTTGTGTATTCAGTTGTACCCCAGAACTCTGGGTATAAAACCCGCATTAGCCCAGTCCATGGTGTCTGTTCCTCAACCATGATGCATAATGTTCGTGGGCACGAAAACACCGTGTGCAAAACGTATCGCGCCCTCCTGGGGTATTTGGTTGAGTAGCTGGTTCGCTTCTTGCTCTCGACCACGTTGCACATACGGAGAAGGTCATAGAAGTAATCACATAATCCCCCAACGGTCGGGAACACCTGACGAGGCTGGTATTGGGGAGGAACGAGTCTTTGATTTGGCGGTGTTGATCATGGCATTGGCAAGGGTCCGTCTGAGCTGCACAGCAATGTGATCCAACCGTGAGTCACTGCTTGTTTGACAAGCTATTGATGACTTTGTCGAGAGAACAACGCATCTCCATGCAATGTACCGGACGTCAGCAGGATCGCCATCGGTGTCAGGAAGTGGCATGATGGTTCAGGTTGCCATTTAAAGAGCCGCGCCAGATTGGTGAAATATGCGAGTTCGTAGCGCGCGAAACGCATGCAGAGCAACCTCCTTCGAGTCGGCGAGCTCGCATCCTTCAAGGCGGCCCCCAAAGTTTCATATTTGATAACCCCAACTGCAGTTCGCACGATCCTGGTTAAAGGCAAAGTACGGTAAACTTGAAGATTTTGGTATCCGGTAAAGCATTTGGACCCCACAAGTTTGAGAATAAAATGACCGGAAGCCGAAAAGCAAAATGTAGGACCTTTGTATGAGACGAACAGAAGAAAGGGGAAATGTATATCTCGAAACCAAGATGATGGTTATAATTTTCGGAGGCAGTGAAACGGAGCAGGTGTGAACACACTGGTTAGATATTCGCGTTGTGTGCAGGATCGGAGCTCCCTTGCAAACACTAAGTGCTGAGTGCTTAAAGCATGGGGCGATCATTTCTGCAGGAAGCTGATTCTTCTGGAAAGTACATAGAAGTACATACAACATGTACACCTGGCCGGCGATACAGCTCATCGTCTCCTGAACAATATACGATACACAATTTCACTTCGAGTTCGCCAGATGGCAGAAAATGACCTTTCCTCGCCATCTGGTAGATTTATGAGGTATTGATAGCAGAAAGTGCATATAGGTACGCCCCGAACACCTTTGTCTATCACAAGAGAACGAGAACAAGATCAGCACCCGGGCTGGCGCGTACGAAAGCGAGACGTACCCCTTTGATATAGTTATCTGTGTCCAGTTTCTCGCGCGCCGAGCTGCAGTTGACACCGGAATCAACGAACTATTCGACAGACCACAAAGGCAAGAACAGAGGACAGAGGGGCCAAGTTCCAAGGGACTTACTGAGCACCATCGTCCGATCTGCCCATGGGCAACAACAACACGTTCTTCTGTAGGGCGCTTTCGAAAACGAGCGCAACGGGTATGGACCCTCCTTCGCGGGTATAATCTGGGGCGAGGGTCGTTCCATGGATAGCCTGTCGTGCGTGCGTGCGCGCATCCCGCATCGCCCAACGATCAGAAACTTGTGCCAAGTGGGCAGAGCGGAGAGCGATTCCCACCTGAGTTGCAGCATCTGCAGCCTGGAAATTCCAGTGCGTCTTATCGCCCACCCAAGGCAGCCCTCCACCTTCATACACGACTTGCATTTTATTCTTCGAGTCGAGCTTGGCGAATTCGCCGTCGAGGAAGGAAGTGACCAGTGGGATTATATTTTCGGGGGTTTGGGGCTTTACGAGGCTGTGGTTGGGAGATGGATGATATGATGATTAGGAATTTGATGTGGGCGGCGCGACGCAGTGGGATGCAATGCGCGAGTAAATAGCACGGAGGGAGATGAATGAGGCGCGTGTGTTAATGTCGTGAAAAACAGGAAAGTAAGGTAAACCCACCGAATACTAAACCGTCCCGAAATCTGATGCGGGATGACAGTAAGCAACCCGTCTTTATCGAACGCGCCTTTGATTCCATGGATAGAAAGAGACGGGTACCGCATGCGGCCCATCACTAGATCGGTGTGGCATTCGGATAACTCGACCTACAGTCATATCATGAATTTAGCAGTGATATGCATTTTAGTAGTGGTAAGTATTCGGGTTTGCGAAGAAGATTGTGTATTACGTACAGCTGCACCAGTGTCTGTGCGGAGATCATCGACCTTGTAGTCCAGTTTCGCATATTGCTCCCTGTGTTATCATAAAAGCCCCATCAGTTCAAATACCATGTCAAACAAAAGCACGTTAAACACCCTCACCTCTCATCCGCCGTCGGTGGTGGCACCATCTCCTCCACGCCCGGAACTGTAATAAGTCCATTACTCTCCACAAGTTTCCCCAGCAGCTTCACCATATCTGTCATAGGCTCGTGTATCATCCGTCCATATATACCAGAGTGGAGGTCGTCCCTGGCGCCTGTTATGTTGATGCTGAAATAGGCTATTCCGCGGACGCCATAGGTGAGCGCAGGACGGCGTGTTGTGAGCCAGTAGTTGTCCGTCTAATACGCAGAGTCATCGAATGTGTCAAAACGTCGTAAGCATCCCGCGTTCCAGCAAACGACGAACAACAAAGCACTCACGACACAAACACAATCAACCCCTGCAAAAAATCCTTCCTCGCCTTTCTTAGCCTCCTCATCGATCCAGTTATCAAGCCCAATGCTACTCGATTCTTCCATCCCCTCGAACAGGAACCGGATGTTGACGGGGAGAGAGATCCCGAGGGCTTGATGCGCCTCGATGACGTTGAGCCACCCCATGAGGGGTCCTTTGTCGTCTGTGGAGCCGCGGCCTAGTAGGACTTTGCCGTCGTCGAGGATACCAAGGTCGAAGGCGTCAGGGTTTTGTGGGTTACGTTCGGCCCAGCCGTCGACCTAGGCGTTTCAGTTCGGGGTGGATGAATTGCGTCGTTTAGAGATTGGAGGGAAAGAAAAAGAAAAGATGAAGGAACCGACTCACAGGCTGAACATCATAATGCCCATAAACAAGCACCGTCTTCTTACCCTCCCCTGGCGCGTCCACGCGCGCGGTGACGAGCTGGGCAAGTTTAACAGGGGGATCGGTTTTTGGCTGGTCCCCGAGTTCGACGAGGGTGGTATTGGTGACGCCGAGCCTCTTGAATTCGCTCTGGAGCCAGGTGGCTGTTTTGCGGACGTCGTCGCGGAAGGAGATGTCGCCGCTTATGCTGCGTGAGTGAGGTCGGGTCAGGTCAGGTGAGTGAGGGTAGAGTTAAGATGTACGGGGATGAGGTTGGACTGGGGTGGGAGGATGGGGTACTGGGGAAGAAGACGGACGATACGGTACCTCTTTTTCGATACGGCCGTCTTCAGACGGTCGATGAACTGTGTTTGGTGCTCATCGACGTATGTCGTGAACGCGTCTGGGACCGGGACTTGGGCGTTGGACATTTTTGTACCTGTTCAGAAAGATGTTATATTCCGTTCTCTTCTGTGAGCAAACGACAAGGGAAGAGCTTGGGTGAGTGATGGGCTACGCTACCGCAGATCGTATTTATATGTCCTTGGCACTGGGTGATGACGAGGATAATTATCAGCCCACAATTGGGTCTCGACGTGACGGAGCTGGATGCAGCGCGTTCGTGCCCCTTGGGGTAACAACATGTCGCATAGAGTCAAGTAACATACCACCTGTCAGTCAAACTGAATGTGAAATGGACCACGAGGCAGTCGTATAGGCATAGGCGTAAGGTATCCCGAATAATACGGCACTGCGGGGGAGATCAGTTTAGTTGACGCCGGCATGGCCAAGCGTTGGACGTGAAGAGAAGTCGCATCAATTAGGAGAGCATGGAATGGAACTGTAGGCACGAGGCGCAGGGTGTATGTGTATTAAGAAGTGGTTTACCCCGCTTGAGGCGTTTCTGGCGGATCTAACTATCGATAGGATGCCAATGTGGAAGCGGGGTAAGGATCAGCAATGACTAGAAGGATCGATCCGTGTCAATTGCATAGGGCGTAGAAGCTGACCCCCAGGTTTTGGTAATTAGCCTCGAGGCGGACGGCGCTGCGAAATAAGGTTGCGATAATTCGATACTCGAGGGGTTTTATTGAAATACTGGACCTTTGGGATGAGCGGAGAGTCGAGAACCTTGACTCCCAGCGACCTGTGACCAACGATCCCTGGAAGCGAGCATGACGGACGTTATGGTGGCGTAAGGAAGAGAAGCTGCCTCTCTCAAGTATCGACTTTGCACCCACGAGTGACAGCGAGAATGTACGTACGTACGGTCACTGGAATTCGAACTTCGGAGCTTACAGCGGGTCCGATCGATGAACCAGTGCTCAACCGAGAATCAGGAACTAAAGGGCACGAAGAGAAGCCCGGTCTAGCATAATTTGTATCTAGTGGTGCGTTTTGCACCAAAGCTATTGACAGTGGACTAAGGCTGGTCGAGAGGTGGTATTATGGGGTTCATAACCACCACCCTTTTTCGTAAGCTAGGGATCAGCAAGAGGTATTGAGCAGTCAACGAGAAACAATGAAGTTCCAATGCGGGAGAACACCTATCAGTCATACTCTAGAGAGTGCAGAATATGTAGGTGCTGGTGGATGAACTGGGGTACACCTCGGTGGTGCTACAGTGCTGCAGTGGTGGCCAGCGATGGAAGAGACTGCGCAATGCGGCCTCTTCCGATGAATGTTTGTGGACATAGAGTACCTCCGAGTCAGACCCAGACACGTTCAAGTTCATGGCGTGGTAGGTCTTGCCATCTCGGTGTCCCCGATGATCGTCGTCCAGCGAAATTCATCTTTTTGGAATAAAGCGAGCTAGTAACAAGAGGAGGCCTTGATGCGAACGAACGCGTGCTAAAGCCCGAGAGAGAAGCGTGAAGGACGAGATCGCTATTGTTGCTTCTCGACTGTCATTGTCGGGGCTGGAAGGGGCCTGAGGGGGCATGGAGTGAAGCCCCAGGTCCCGAGAAGATCACAAGGGACCTTTGGTCAATGTCAAGTACTAGCGCCGGAGCTCGACAATCTTGCACAAACTACATGAAGAAGCGCCCACGCCGACCCACAAAGTACCGAACGTGAGAACCATGCACCAAATCAAGCACCCCCCCAGCGCCGCCGGCTTGCTCACCGACGTCTGTGCTCACCAACCCACTCGTTCTAGTACTGGTGGTATCCTCTGCCGACCACACTACAGGACTCTCACTCAATGGCCGGAGCAGGCCCATATAAAGAATATGACCCAGAGTCGGACTTGCCCTCGACACATGCCGCCAGCGAGCGAGTCGGCCTTCTCTCCGGTTCCCAAAACGCTCTCCACGTTTCCACTCACAATTTGAATGACGTCGTAACTGACATGGCTGTCCCCAAGCGTGGGCTTGGAGTGACGCATATGGCGGGGTCATTTGTGGGCGGTGTGGTGCTTTGCCTGGCCGTGCAGCTGGCCGTGTTTGGGAGGGGTTGTTTTGTAGCGGAGAGTGCAGCTAAGGGAGAGAACAGAGTTGGTGTTTATGCTCCTCCTTGGGTCGGATCTACCACTGTCCACAATTATCCCCCTCCTTCTCCGACTAATCACTATCCGGAGTTATTCCCCACCGAGTGCGTCTGTCCCCTCCCGTCGTGTACTTGTTATGGTGTACTGACCTTGCACGTGATGGGGTTAGTGTTGGGTATCCGGGAGGAACACCTACGGGTGCTGAACCGGCTTTGATAGTAACAGCCCCCTCTCAGCCTCTCCAAACAGGCGCAGCCCAGCTCGTCGCACCCGCTTACACCGCTCTCCCGAAGTCCCCTTCGTCTCCTTCGCGCCCTCAGATACCACACGAACGCCCGTTCAACCTATTCCGCTCCTGGGGGAATTTGTCTCCGTGGTATAGTGTCCCGCAAGGCGCGTTTGGGATTGATGAAGGGCCGGAGCCGCCGAGCGGGTGTGAGATCAAGGGCGTGCATTTGTTGCATCGGCATGGGGCTAGATATCCGACAGCGTGGGGTAAGTTGCTGTCGCAGTGAGGCGAGTACTTGTCGTTTGACGCATCCCCGTTCTTTTTCATTGCAGCGAACTACGGAGGACCTGCGACCTTTGCAAAGAGGCTGCATGAGAGTGCCGAGGAGTGGGAAGCGACTGGGAGCTTGGTGTTTTTGAATGAGTGGTACGTGGTTCTCTTTGTGCTCTCAGATGTCCGTTCTGCTTGCCTTGTTGTTGTTCCTATCTTTTTCTTCTGTCCCTTCCTTCCTTTGTTTTTGCTCTCACTGCGAGTCCGGCTCGGCGCTACAATGCCCTGTCACACGTCAGACTGCGTTCTCTCGCAACTGGGTTGGCATCGAACACTCTCATGCACTCATCAAACCCTGCTCTCATGATTTTTGCTGACCTGCACAATTATATAGGACATACAAGCTCGGCGAAGAAGGTACGCATTACCTTGTCTCACTTCTCCTATCCTCGTGGGTTTCCCATCACGTCGTTCTGACCGAAGTATCTCGGTATTCCTGAATCCTCTCTCGCTCTCGCCTTCCAACAATGCTGCGCGTCTCGTCGACACGATCCCTGCACCCGATCTACGACCCACACGCGACGTGTAGTCCTGACGCCGTTCGGGAGACAGCAGTTATGTACGTGTCCTCTCTCTTCTTTCCGTTCTCCGTCTTCTTTTCGCCTTCTTTATGTGTCGTGGATGCGGGTGTATGCGCGCGCGTGATTCGGCATGCGACGTCTCACTCTACTTCTCGTCTCTTCCTCCCCGCCCCGTCGGCTTTCGCACACGGCCTATATGCTCTGGACCGCTTTGTCGGTATCAGGCCGCATGACGGTGCCATGGTTTATTCTTGGGATTATATCATCAGCTATCAGGAACTAACTAACACCCGCCCTCTCTTTCTTCCTTTCTCTCTTACCCCCCTTTATCCCCATCCCTCAAACCGGTCGGCGCAACACAACAACAGACGACCTTGGCGTGTCGACGCGCCTTAGATACGGGTTTTTGCTAGAGGTGCGTGTGCGTCTTTCGTGAGCTGGGGCGGACCCCCGGGTGCGTGCGTGCGTCTATGGAACGTCGGGCGCTGACGGCGAGCCGAACATCCCACTCTGGCTCGGTCGTCCCGGTGGCGAGGGGCCGAGGCCGTCCGGTGGCGCGGGGCCGTGATCGTCCGGTGGATGGTCTCGATAGCTTTGACGTCCCGGGTTGGCTTTGCAGGGGTCTTGCGGCTGGTGCTGACGCGCGGTGTGGGCAGGACTTTACGGCGCGGGATAGGCTTCCGGTGTTTAGGACTGAGTCTCAGTGAGTGTTAGAATGTTTTTTTTTGGTTGGGGGGTTGCGTCGTGCTCGAGGTTTGGCGGGGGGCCGCGGTAGATGGGGTGGGGTTGGTGACTTGCTGGGGTTCGCGGGTTCGTGGGTAGGGTTTGAGGGTTTCACATTGGGGCGATGTGGCGGGTGTTGGTTTTGGTGCTGGGTCGGGGTATTTTGAGGCGCTGGGTACTTCGTGCTTCATGTCGCGTTGCCGTTGCCATTTTTGGAGTGTCCACTAACTCATTTTCGTTGCTTTTTGTTCTGTCTATCTATGGCCGCCTTTCTACTTGGCCCTCCCTCCTCCCTCGATCACTGACCGCGCGGATCCCGCTCACTCGCTATCGCTGGAACGCTTGGAATGCACGGCGCGGGCGGACACCAGAGACAGAATGCACGCGTCTGCTATTAATTTCGCGCTTGGGTTCTTTGGGTGGCCCTTGGAAGGGAAGTATGAGCAGGTTATCATGATTGAGGCGTCTGGGGTGAGTTTTTATCTGTTTGGAGGGTCGGTGTTTTGGATTCGTGGGAGGTGGGGGTGGGGGTACTGAGGGAGGATGGGAAAGAAAAGGGCTTCGCGAGTGCCTCGACATCACTTGCTCACATTCATATGCGGACCGCATGTTCTGTGACTCGTCCCATCTCTTCGTCCCCGACACCCCGCTCTGTCCGTCCTGGTCACTCGGTCCTGCGATCTACCATATTTGGCTCTTGCGCACCGAAAGGTATGCTAACCACACACTCAACTCACCAGTTCAACAATACCCTGGCACCCTACGACACGTGCCCGAACGCCAAAGCGCACGGAAAAGCCGATCGGTCGTTGGCCTATGTGAGGGAATGGACGGGCATTTATTTGGAGGAGGCGAGGGGGAGGCTGCAGGGTGATCTGAGGCCGGCGTCGGATGGGGGGAGTGGGTTTGAATTGGAGATTGAGGATGTTTATCGGATGCAGCAGATGTGTGCTTATGAGGTGTGTTCTCTGCGCTGTCACTTTGGGGGGTTTTGGGGTTTTTCGTTCTCGTTTTGGGCCTCGTTGGTTGGTGATGGTGTTTTGCTGATTGATGGATGTGTAGACCGTCGCTCTGGGGTACTCGAAGTTCTGTGAGCTGTTCACGGAGGATGAGTGGGAGGGGTTTAATTATGCGTGAGTGGGCTGCTTGCTGGTGTTTTTGGGTGGGGGTATTTCGCGATGCTGATCTGTGTTTTCGTCGTTTTTTATGCTGGATCACCCTCCTTTACACCCTTCCGACACTCGTGCCTTCCCTCCCCTACCAGCATGGACCTCTCCTTCTGGTACGACTCTGCCTTCGGTTCCCCTGTCGCGCGCGTCCAAGGTCTCGGCTACCTCCAAGAGCTAGTCTCCCGCCTCACCCACACCCCGATCTCGTCGCACAACTCGAGCACAAATGCGACATTGCATGGGGATGAGAGGACCTGGCCCGTGGAAGATGTGTTGTATGTCGACGCCACACATGAGGTTGTTGTGCTTAATGGTGGGTGTTTTCGCGTGTTCTGGCGTGTTCTCTGTCGCTTTCGTCCTCTCGTTCTATCCCTTCTTGCGTTGTTTGAGAAGAGTAGCAGATGGAATGTTAACTTTGTGGTTATGCTTACAGTGCTTACGGCGTTGAATCTGACGACGCTGGCGGCGACGGGACCCTTACCCGCGGATCACATCCCAGCAAATCGGTCGTTCAGGGTATCAGACATCGCCCCATTCTCCACGAATGTACAGTTCCAGCGTACGTCGCCTATTCTTTCTTCCGTTTCCTGCGTGTCACCCGCCTGACCTCCCGTCCATTTCTTCTCGTTTTGGGGGGCTTCAGTCCTCTCATGCCCAGCCTCGGACGCACCCTCGCTATCTCCACCAGCGGACCCGACCCATATCCGAATCTTGATAAACGACGGCCCTGTACCCCTCTCTGGGATTCACACCTGTCCTTCCTCGCCTTCCGGCCTCTGCCCGCTCCCTGCGTTCATAGAGGGCCAGAAAGAGACGATAAGGGGCGTGGAGTGGGATTGGGGGTGCCATGGGGAGTGGGATGTTCCCGGGGGAGGAGAGTGGGAGACGGCGGGAGGGTGGTATCCGGGGAAGGCGTGAGGTTGGGGTGGTTGGGGTGCTTTGTTTTGGGGTGGTTTGGTTTGGGGGTGTGTTTTTTTTTTTGGTGGTTTGTGTTTTTTTTGTGTTTTTTGATGTTGGTTGTTGTTTTTTGTTTTTTTTTTTGGTTGTGGTTCTTTGTGCTGTGTGGGGCTTTGCCTTTTTGCTTTGTGTGTGGTTTTTGTTTTTGGTGTTTCGAGCCTAGTTTCTATTTTTGGGTGTTGGTTGTTAGTGGTCGGCAATAGGTTTGGGCTTTGGCATTTCCCATTGCGCGGTCCGGGTTCCGGTTGCAGAGGCGCTTCGCTGGTGAAGTGCATCAGATTTCAATACGTTGTAGGGTATGTGAAGTCCGCAGCGTGATGATCCCAAACACACAGGTGCAGGTCGCCTTGTGGACGACATGCGCAGTCTATTTGGTTCGCGACGACCTGATGGGCACCGCATACGGCGGTCTCCTCTATAGGATGCTGACAGCCTGGCTTCGTAATTTGGCCTAAAGTGCTGCAACTTGGGATTGCATTGACTCTGGATTGCTGATCTCTTATGCTGTTGCAGATTTGCTGAGAATCTGGAGGGTTTGCAGGTCCTATGTGCGATTCACTGCCACGCTCTCTTGTGCACCTAGTAGACCTCACGTGAGGAGTGCGACAGATAATTTTTTTAGGAGGAATACTGGCTTCGCCTCGTATTGTGCTCGAAAGAGTGGCCACTGGCAGAGCCTTTCTTCCCACGTTGGCACTCGCCTTCTGGATAGCTACTTACCGTTACACTAGGTTCGGCTGGGCCCCCACAAAACGGGGACTTTGCTAGTACAAAGAATGTATGCTTCTGCTTACCGATCGCCCTGCTTCGAAACGCTGATTTCTTCTCTTACCACCCACGTCTACAGCGAACACGCGGATGCGGCGTCTTATTCTACGAATCTTCATTTTCGGTGCCGAGAAACCTCATTCGGACCTTCCCAATTTCCGTGCAGTGCTTTGCAGCTACGTCAGCAACGCTACTTCGACAGCAAGAAAGATGTCGAGCCGTTGTAGTCGGAAAAAGGTGTCAAGTGTCAAGTGGTCAAATGCCGGGGCTAGCCCTGTGACTTCTTCTGGCGAAGGCAGGCAAGGCGATTTGTGTGGCGTACTGGAGCGTCGAGCTTGGGTGCGGCAACAATAGTCTTACAAAAGTGAACCCCACGGGCAGGGTTGACACCACAGGTGACGACGAATATTACTGTGCTACTATGCTTTGACGACCTGGTCGAAGCCGAGGGATGCGTATCGGCCGCTTCGCACAATATCGGCGGAAGAGAGGGGATCAAAAAGGTGCTGCGCGAATTTATTTATTTCTCTATTGCATAATACAGTAAACAGACAACCGCGGCATTGAGCAAAAACCCCACAAAAGAGCACCCCAGATCAAGAGTGGAGCTAGTTGGAAGGTCTTCCATCAAGGACAAAATTAGATTAAGTGCTAACCATCATTCGCGTGTGGTTGACACTGACTTGAATCCGTACTGAATCGCGGTAGGCACGGAGATGCCATCGCACTTGACATTGCTGTAGAAGCCTCGTCATAGGATGTGTTAGCCCGACTCGAAGAGTTCTGCGAACAGACACATCTTCAATCAGAATAATCAACTGCGGACGTACGTAGTCCGCTCTCAAAACAACTCGGACTTGCCAATTGCAGAGTGAACTCAGTGTAGCAGCGGTTCACGAGAACAGGCGAGAACAGCTTTTACTCCACCTCAAATGATGCGCTGGTTGTACTAGCTCCACTATTGCGGTAGCGCGCACTCACCCCGCCCCTCCGTAAGTACATCAGTGAGCCATTTACCCGTCTCTATACAGCTATAGCCATCTTAGACGTTTCAAAAATATATGCCTTTTTCTGCTGAAAATAGAACTTTCATCATTGCAGTTCTTTGACTTGGAGATGACAGGGATGACGGAGAGACAGACTAGTCCCAATCTTGTTTTTCTCCACCTCGGACGGACTGCATTCCGATGCGTTGACGTCAACTCCGGGCTTCAGGTTTGCATCCGACCATGTCCGCAAACCTGGGCGTCCTGGCACAGCGGTGAAAGGGTATAAAAGCACTCAGATATTCAGAGTATCCTCCTCACCAATCTCAACCTGAACTAGAACATCCAAACTCACCCCCTTTGCAACTAGTATCCAATGACTGTTCTCTCTGTTCTTACTGTGGCGGCCCTCGCCATTGTTGCTAGGGCACAATCTTTGAACGTCGTCAACAAATGCAGCGAATCCGTTTTCCTCTACACCCAAACCAGCTTTGGCACCGTTAGTAACAATGTCAATGTTGCAGCAGGCGCCAGCGCCAACTTGGGCATCAGCTCCAACTGGGATGGCGCCGTCAATGTCGGTAAGTAGCTACCGTCAAGCGGACGATAGCACGACCGCTCATCAATAATTCTCAAGGTACCGGATGCAACGGTGGGTCTACTTGCACCACCGGCGGTCCTACTTGGGATGGTGTGACGCCTTTCAGCAGGGCTGAGTTCAACTTCGTGAGCCATCTTTTTCTTTGTAAGATTCTTGCAGCCATCTAATATCAGCATAGTACGCAATCCCCGGTAGCGTGACCTATGATATCTCTTTGATCTATGGTTACAATGTCGGAATGGAGATCTCCTCCGCGGACGCTAGCTGCGATGCGTATGCTTGCACCATCTCTTCCGGATGCGTAAGTGATAATTCCCTTCTCTCGACTCGTTGATTTAACAGTCTGTGTACAGCCTGTTCCGGGCCCTGACGGATCTTGCTTCTCGCCTTGCTGTTCATCAGCTTCCGCTTGCGGCGGCGGCGCGCTCCCCGCTGGTGGAGGAGGTTGTGTTAACAATGCCGGCCCAGGTCCCAACAGCCCCTTCTACTACACCACCTGCCCCAATGCCTACGCGTTCCCGGACAACGACGGTGCTGGTAAGAGTATCCAATCAACCTTATATTCTTTAAATTGACCGCTTTGGTTCAGGCGGCTACACTCCAGCTGACAACGTCGACTACACTTGTGGAAACACCGCCATCACCCTCACTCTGTGCCCCGGAACCACCTCTCACCTCTGAGATCCCAAACCGTGTGATTCGTGGGGCTGACTCGATGCGGTCGCTCTAGAGCTCGGTTTGGAAGGTAAACATCATTTCGAGTTATGCAGTCTATTGTAAAGAAAGAACATTGTTTTGTGCTGGATTATTGAAATATAGCGACTGAGTGAGCCTCTCTAGGCGCGATTTCTTGAGTGGGATCGTGACATCTAACATAGGGGTAAAGCGACACTCCTCCCCACGGAGACCATGTTGTCGAGAAAATTGTTCCAACGCATGTAGCAAGAGTCGGCGGGGTCTTCTGGACCGAGATGGTAAACCCGCGCCTAATGTGAATCTGCCACCTCCACGGCAACCCTTGCTGCCCCTGAGGGCTGGTCCAATAACCCCGACGACATGGACTTAGAGTACTACTGGCAAGGTCGCAATGGCTGCCTCAAAGCCACTCTTGCGGCGTGGTATGGCCTCACACTGGTAAATGCCCAGCCCCTTATTAGTCGCTTGCCAGAGTTCGGAGATGTCATGTTCCCAGTGTTTAAGTCCGGAATGCGGTATTATGTCTGGAATGGTGTCGAGGGTGTAGTTTGCAGCACTGACTCGCCGACGAACTTGGAAGGGATTTATGATACTATTAGAAAGCTCAGTAAGGGGAAGTTGAGGGGAATAATGATGACAAAACCCTCGCAGAGGAAGAGGTAGAGGATCGTTCATGTCACACCAAGGTCGCGTTAACTGTTCACAAGGCGAATGATTATATCTGTAGTACAGATCGGGAGGCTTATGCATGATCAGTGAGGGATTCCAACATGCTGCAGACCGCTAGATCGCCGAGTCCGACTCACCATCATCTTCAAGTTCCGCTATGTTCCTAATGTTTCTGGGTCCGCGATCAATAGACATTGACAGCTGCCTCCAGGTTGCAGCCTGTCATCCTCGTTGCGAATAGTATATGTAGTCCAATGCCAGGCCGTGGCCGAGATGTTAGCACGCACTCGCCGCCAACGTCGTCACCCATCGTGCTCTGTTCACACATGTCGAATCTTCCTATATGAAGACCGTCCTGGAGCTTCAGAGTGAGGACTGTCCAAGGGTCCGCAACGCTCCCATGGTCCTAGTGACCACCAAACTTTTGCCAATCACCGACCTCCATGGCGAGGCACTCCTTGTAGCTTTTCGTCAGTGTGTCTTGCGTACGTTTTTGACCTACCTGGCCGCGAGGCTTTCACACCAAGCACTATATTTTCTAGACCACCACGAGCTTTGGAACGCGGGCATGCATGACTGGGACATCAGTTGCGAGAATCTGATGTATTATGAGCAAGACGGCAAAATAATTGGAGTCCTCAATGACTTCGATCTCGCGCCCTTGCCATCTGAGGACGGGACACGCTGCCCACGGGGCAACAAGCGACCTGGGACTCTACCATTTATGGCGATTGATCTGCTGATCCCCGAGGGCCAAGCTGGTCAAACCGCGCATCTGTACCGGCATGATCTTGAGTCATTTATCTGGGTGCTCACCTGGATCTCTCTCCAATTCTCGAATGGCGTCCGCCTGAAGAACGGGGTGCTGAACAAATGGATGAAAATGAATACCATCGAGGCTTGGAATGTGAAGGGTGGCTTTTTGCGCTCCTTCCGGAGGCACACCCCGCCTGCCGGCAATGAAGGCATTTGGGTTGTTGCGCAGTATTGCCTTCATGTACTCGCGCGAAGGATTCGCCAGCTCGACCAACTTGTGGACGACTTGGGCTTTGCTCGTAGGAAGCATAGTGATGAGGCGACAAAGCTAGGACAGAAGCTAACGGAATATGATGCTGCACCTCCAGCCACTGTGCTCCGGGAGTTTGCGGACGCCCTTGGTCTGCGTGTTGAGCAGTAGTGCTGCGCTACGCGAATGTGCGCTTGTATGATCGCTAAACACATCATCATCATAGCGTTGTGCACCCAAGGTGGCAATGTGTATATATTTATCACGGCTTTAGCGCCATCAGAAGATGCTCATGTTCATGTTCTAAGAAGTGCAGCAGTCCGTTGTCTCAGAAATCCGTAGAATAAGATGTGCCTCCACCTTAACAAACAATACAGTCCTCCTTGAAACTCAGATTGTACATCGTCTTATCCACGGTCTTCTCAATCTTCTTCCAATCCGACCGGCGTTGGATAAACTCGTAGACATCCTGTGGTTCTTGTGAGTTGGCTTTGGTTCCGATTTATAGCGAGGAAAGTCGCACCTCAGGGCGGTATGCGCCACCATAACGTGTTACATCCCGGACGATTTGAGCCAAGTCCTTCGCGTCCTCGACTACGAAGACATGTCCAAGCATTTTCAGGTGCTCGAAGTCTGCAGTGATATTCGGAACCTTCACAACAAGCATCTTTTAAGTGCGGGTGTTTCCCGAAAGACCAGAAGTCCAATTTACCTTCAGCGATGCGATGAACGCATGATAAGCATTCAAATCTGCAATAACTTGAAACCCTCCATTAAGCGAGATGATCTGGCGCTTGATGTGTTTCTGCAGTATCCTACAAACCCAAATGTTCGCGTTAGCGCCGCTACAATCCACATCCTGACATTCAACTTACGCCAACAGCCGAATTCCCACCTCCTGATAGAACACCTCGAGCACCTCCCTGCTCGTACTTCCTTTGAGCAGCTTACAGTGCATTTCAAGACATCGGATAGCCTCTGTACAGCCTTGCGTGGGGCCAAGATCGAGAGGAGCGTCTTCGGGTGGGTAGTATTCGCGAGGCTTGGTACGGGTGATGATGATATGGTCCACCTGAGAAACAGGGTTAATTATACCGCCAGAGCGGCGATAGTCCAGAATAGTATCGCACCTGGTTCATGAGCACTTGCGTCCCCGCATTTAAACCAGCAGCGACACAGTCATCAAGAGTATTCTCGAAGCGTTTCTTCTCCCTCACTACGACGTTCAAGAAATCTGTCTTGTCGATGTGTGGTGCCTAAAGTCAGTGATCAGGCATGATGAGTCACATTTTAGCGTTCACAATTCATACGGTAGCATCCGAATAGCTCACCATTTCTTTATCGAAGAAGACCTGTACCATACTCTGGATGGTATCTCCAACGTGAACGAGTTCGAAGAACTGCAAGAGGGGAGCTACGCTCGTCGTCTCCTCATGCTCAGCAGGTTTATAATTCGTCATCCGCTCCGTCGCTCTAAGCCAGGCACAAACGTTATTAGCTACATCTCAGCGTACAGTGTCAATGACCTACATTCCGAATCCCCACCCGACGTGTCTGCTAGCCATCACTCCCAGCATCTCGCAGAACGTCTCTTCCAGTGTTTCACGCACACGCGTGCCAGTGGGACCAGGATACGAAGCGAAAGTTTCGAGGCGCTTGAT
This sequence comes from Hydnomerulius pinastri MD-312, assembly GCA_000827185.1. Lineage (NCBI taxonomy): Eukaryota > Fungi > Basidiomycota > Agaricomycetes > Boletales > Leucogyrophana > Leucogyrophana pinastri. Next base: position 122,565 of record KN839857.1, on the reverse strand, counting down.
CGCGTCGCGGGTGGCGTGGATAAGCTGTAAGGAGACATCAAGCGAGAGAAGGAGATCAAGAGCCGCCGTTGGAGGACGACCAGAGCCAAAGGCAGAAGGTAGAGCTGAGGACTGTTGGCGCGCAGAAGATACCGACAAGGAGGAAGAAACTTTGGGAACACTGAGCGGGGCGGGTGGGGCTTTCGTAGAGGGTGCGAGAGAGGTAGCAGCAGTGCTCGTGCTCGCTGCATCCGACGTTGAGCGTATACTTGTATGTTTCGACGAAAGCGTCGCGTTGTCAAAACCCGAGTCTCCAGTCTGGGTTGGCGCCTCCGTCTGTCCTCCCGCGAAGTCTCCCCACCCAGCTTCGTCCTCGATCGTACCAACAGTCTCTCCAAACTCTCCGTCAGTCTCCTTATTTCCTTCTTCACCCTTTTCTTCCTCTTCATCTCCCCCCTCCTCATCCTCACCAACTTCAAACAACGCCCCATCTCTTCCAAAGCTTTCATACTCTCCTCCCCTTCCGGCACCTGCATCACCCTGAGCACTTGCCCCTCCACTCCCCGCACTCCCCACCCACCTCTGCGGGTTCAACATCGCAATTCCCTGCACGACACCTGTCCCCACGACGCCCACCCCAGTGCCAATCGCACCCACCGCATCCCCCACGGCGCCGACACCAGCTCCAACAGCACGCGGGACGATCGTCACGGGTAAGAGGAGTACGTCGGTGAAGGAGGCTAGGACGGTGCGTTTTACGAGGGCAGGGTTTTGGGAGGTTAGGAAACGGGTTTGGCCTCGCGGTTGTTGAGATTGTGACGTTGAGTGAGCATTAGGAGTGGGCTGGGGAGATTTATAGAGAGTTTTTGTGATGTTATTTGATCGTTAATGATTTCTAGCCTGATATGTGAAACGACGAAAGGTGGGTACTCACCCCGCCGGAAGCTAGATAACCAACAGATTGCTCCCACTCTTTGCAAATCCCCTCAAAAGCGCGCTTCAGCTCTTCTAGTTCGTCATCAAGATAGTCATCCATGTTCGGCTCGAACATCTTATATCTGGAAGATTCGCGTTTTAGCAACAATTAGTCCGAGCCCACCAAAGGTTTTGAAAGCAAACATTGAGATCGATCTACTCACATAACATCCTCCGCCTGCTCCGCCGTCACTTTTCCTTTCCTTTTCTCCATCTCGCTCTCACCTTCACCGGACACCGCACCACCCGAGACTCTGAGAATCCCGTCGACCACCCTGAACGCCTCCCTGAAGCATGCGGCATTTGCTGATAGGAAGAGTGACGTGCCGAGCGTGTGGGCGTGCGAGAGCAGCGATGAGATGTACTCTGATATCTGGCGAGTGGAAGAGAAGGGATATCCGGCATTGGGTACCGGGGAGCCAAGAAGAAGTTGATAGAATGCAATGGTCGGCGACGCCGAGTGTCCAAAAGATCACACGCAGGGAAATTGGATTCGTAGATGTATGCGCCGTTATCCGATGGAGAGCGTCCCCAGGATACGTGGAGCGGATGGTCAAGTGCCGCAAATAGTCGACCAAGGCCACCGTTTCGTCATGATGCGAGTATATGCGCATTAACATACGGTTATATGGTGCGGTCGGTGACATAAAGATGAAGAAAGACACAGATATATCAGTAACGGTTTGCTTTCCTCAGGTAAGCTCAAGGAATAGACTATCCTGGACTGGAAACCCCAGAGCCAGAACGTCATAGACGAAGAAAAGGTACAGAACTCACCACATCACCCGCCACTCTTTCTGCAAACGCGAGCAATACGCCCGCCTCAGGCGGAAACACCCTGGTCGCCCTCGCACCATCATCTTCGATGGCAGCCAGCATTCGCGACATGAACTGGTCCATAGGGGTAAAATCAAGATGATTATCTCTCCTGTACGATCAAACCACAAAACGATGATCAACAGCCCGAAAACCATTATAACCGGCCAAAATCAAAAAGAAAACACGAACGCACGTAAAATTCGCCAATGGGTCCCATTTCCCCTGCTCATAAAACACCTCCCTCTTCTCCGCCCACACTCTTCCCATTTCCCACTCTGCTCCTGCACTACTGCCCTTACCACTCCGACCCGTAGTACCAGTCATGCACACCCATACTTCCCAGCTTGCCTCTGCCACCTCTCTCATCCGACCTTCTTGACCCTCCGTATCGGCTGCATCGAATGCAGTCAGAAGGCTCGCATCGAATCGGTCCAATGAAGCCTTCAGAGAAGCGAGACAAAGGTCCCATGTCGACACAGGTTTGATGGCAGGAGATAAAAAGCGGGCGAGGAGGTGGAGGGCACGAGCCTGCGCGGGGAGAGTTGCAGGAGTGGATCTTGCGGACGAGAGCGAGGATAAGCACAAGGACGTAATTGAAGCTAGAATAGCATGCGGGGGCGCGTTCGGGGTGGGCAGGAGTGGACGCAGAAGTGTATGTGCCCGTATATACTTTTCACGAAACGTCGGCGTAGGCTTGCCAGGTTCATAAGCGTCCGCACTGCTCAAGGGTGCTGAGCCTGCCAAGTCGACAAGTGCGCGAGGAGCGGCAGCAGACGCAGAAGCAAAGTCACCAAAGTCGTCGTCATCATCTAACGATGAAACAGCCAGCGTAGCGGGCCCTTGTGTGCTACGTTTTCGTTTATCCTGCTCGGCCTTTGCTCTGGCATCCAGCTCGTCGAGTATACCGGCTAGTCCAAACCTTTCAGCACCGAGATCGACCCAACGCCGCTCCCATACCCTCTCATCCCTCGCGATCCTGCTGGTTGCCCGACTGGCTCTTGCATACCTCCCAACGTCCGGGATAGGGAGATATGTCAGCACCAGTATGTGCAAATCGGCTGGAAGCCTCCCAATTAGCGGTGAAGCTGGTTTTGTCGCTGCCAGGACTTGAGGCAGCGCAGTGCCTCGTCCAAGATATCCGACGGAGTGCCTGGTGCTGGACTGGCGCTTGACATGACCGTTCAGAGGCGAAGGAGCTTGTGGTGGTGGTGATGAATATTGCGAACGGTTGTTGTATAGTTTCGTGGGTTCTAGCGCTGCGAACTTGTCCATCGCATCTTGCTCGTTGTGCGACGCGTCGAGCTCACCTTCCCAGTGTGATTTGGACTTGCCGCCGGCATTGACGTGACGCCACCCAATCTTCACTACCGGACCTACATACTGGTACACTCCGTTTTACTCCGTTTCTCGCAGGGCAACTGCTGGCAATTGGATCAGAAACTTTACCCCGGGATACGTAGATTTATATTATAACAAAGATGTCTTTAGATACAAGTATACAGAGCTCCAACTGCCCCACACCCCCGTACCGGAGCACTACTGCTCAACCTGCAAACCAAGGGCGCCCGCGAACTCCGCGAATACAGTAGCTGGAGCTGGAGCACGATGTTCCACCAGCTTTGCCCTGAGGCTTGTCGCATCCTGCTGGTTTTCAAAAGCATCGTTCAAGTCGCCCATAAGTTGGTCGAGCTGGCGAAACCTTCGCAAGAGTACATGAAGGCTATTCTTCGCAACGTGCCAAATGCCATCATTGCCGCTAGGCGGTGTGTACGTGGAGAAGGAGCACAAAAAGCGAACCTTCCTCGCTTCGCAGATCATGGGATCCGCTTTTAACCAGTGATCAAGCAGACCTGGGTTTTGACGGACGCCACCCGAGAATTGAAGAGATATCCAGGTAAGCACCCAGATAAATGACTCGAGATCATGTTGGTACATATGCGGGACCCGACAGCCCCCGGTGCCCAGCAGATCAATCGGCATAAAATGTAGAGTTCCAGGACGTGGCAGTGGGCAGCGCGTCCAGTTTTTAAACGTCAAAAGGTCAAAGTCATGGAGGACTCCAATGATTTTGCCGTCTCGCTCATAATACATCAGGTTCTCGCAACTGATTTCCCAGTCTTGCATGCCCGCGTTCCAAAGCTCGTAGTGGCCTGTAAAATATGGTGCTCGGCGTGAAAGTCGCGCGGACAGGAAAGCAAATACGCACACAAGACGCACTGACGACAAGCTACGAGGAGTGCCTCGCCGTGGAGGTCGGTGATTGGCAAAAGTTTGGTGGTCACTAGGACCATGGGAGCATTGCGGACCCTTGGACGGTCCTCGCTCTGAAGCTCCAGGACGATCTTCACAATAGGAAGATTCGACATGTGTGAGCAGCCCGAGGGCAGGAAGGGTTAACGAGGTTGGCGGCAAGTGCAAGAGAAAATCCCATTTCAGCCAGGCACGGCCTGGCATTGGACTATACCGCTCGCAATGAGGATGACATGATGCAACCTGGAGGCAGATATCAACGTCTATTGATCGTGGACCTACAAACAATACAGGCATAGCGGAAGATGATGGTGACTCGGCGATTCAGCGGCCTATACCACGTTGGAGACACCTAGTGAGCCGCCCGATCCGGACCACAGGGGTACAAATCATTCGCCTTGCAAACGATTACATAGTCGTCCAAGCACGACTTTGGCGTGACATGAATGATCCTCTACCTCTTCTTCTGCCAAAGTTTTGTCATCTTCAAACCCCCCAACTTCCCCTTACCAAGTTTTCTAATAGTATCATAGATCCCTTCCAAGTTCGTCGGCGAGTCAATGCTGTAAACTGCATCCTCGACACCATTCCAGACATAATAACACATTCCGGACTGAAACAAGAACATGACATCTCCGAACTCTGGCAAGCGAGTAATGATCGCCTGGGCATCTGTGAGGCCGTACCACGTTGCGAGAGTGGCTTTGAGGTCGCCATTGTGACCTTTCCAGTAGTAGTCTAAGTCCATGTCGTCAAGATCATTAGACCAGCCCTCGGGGGCAGCAAGGGTTGTTGTGGTTGCTGCGTTTTGTCTTGGGACAGCGGATGATAGGCCGGACTGGAGAAGGAACACATTAGAGAGGAAGAGATCATCGAGAGTGGGTCATACCATAGTGGAGCAGAAATTGATAGGGGTCGTCTGTGTACGAAAGGGGGTGTACTGTCTGCGAGTGCGGGTTACAGTCACAGCGAGTTGCGAGCAGGAGGTGCCCTTAGTAGGACTAGTGGATTCCTCCTGATTAGATTATAGTTTACTGTATATCATTTTGCTCGCAGAGACTGGCAGGCTCTTGACACGGATGAACCTTGGATTGACCTTGAGATTGATAGGAGCCAATTGAGGAACAGTTGAAGTTTAGCGGTTGAGCGAGTAGTTGACGAGCAGTGAAAGGATGTGTGTTCGGCAGCTGCCGGCAGACTCGCATCAGGGGCATATCAGACGAATTTTACTAAACTATGCCGCGGCTAAATACCAGCCTGCAACACCCTCTGAATTTGAGGTGCCTTCGAATCTTCTAATTACTCGGACTCGAAGTTACGGAACGTGAACCCTCCTTCACCTTCACTGACCGCTTAGAGACCACTAGCCATCGCTTCGCTCTGGATCACTTTGAGCAGCAACGTCGCCCTGGATCGAACTTCAGTGGACAAGGAGCCTCGACACGTGATAGGTCTTCGGCTCGACCTACATCACGGCGACCAGCTTGAATCCAGGAGAAGGCACGGGAGAGTCCGAGTATCGTGTCTGCCTAGCAACTAGGCAAGGGTCCAGTTGTAAGCAGCCTATCACTGTACACACTCACGAGCAAATAGCAAAACTCACAGCAGCCCCCTTGTCACAGATAAAGAAATCTGGCATACTTCTAAATTAGCAGCGGTTACCGCCCAAGTGCTAAATCCAATCATAGGCACACAAAGCCATGCACAAGGCACCTACTCTTTTTCCTGGGAAACCGGGCCAGGTACCTGACGAGACACTTGCGGGGGACCGACCATATACTTGCCCCACACTTCGTGCGTTTACGAAGCTTCTCGTTGAAAGAAACGGTAACGTGCAAGGTCATGCTTAGGCCTTAAAATATAAAAACCAGCCTAGAATACATTTTGCGTTTGACGCACCTGCCGGCCCAGGTCCCAGGAGCAAGAATATCAGGAACTGTGCAGGACGATATTGCTGTCTCTCAGAACTGTTCAAGTTGGCTCCTAGAGGCCCTCGTATTGGTGAGCTCGCTGTAAACTCGGGTGCCAGAGGCGCGATGTTCGGGTGAGAGCTCTCTCGGAAATACACGACCAGACATATACTAAAAGCACTCCTGTAACACCTTATCCCTGGAGGGACACCGAAGGGATGAGAGGCTGCACGCTCGAAGAGCTTGTTGTGCGGTACCTAGATTTAAGCAGTAGTTTAGCAGAAAACTCTGCACCCCAGCTGTTGCGTTCTCACCTCAAGTGTACCAAGCCGCAGTCGATGTGTGAATGCCGACATTTTCGCCTGTAGCCTGGGGCGGCAATTGTCAGTTTAAGCAGCATTACTAACAACCGATCTGATGCCTTGAGAATAGTTGTGAGGGAAGACATACCGCCGCGACAAACCATAGGCAGCCATAGCGTCAGGATAAACCAAAAAGCCGGCTATAAGCTACCAGTCGCTTAACCCTTTACCATGACCAAGCCAGTGCCTCAGAATACTTAGCAACATCTACGACAAAGTATCTGGGTGTAAAGTTGAAACCGTCAGGCGCCCGACTCTATTCCGAATATACTGACAAGGAGGACACGAGCGTCGCACATGATGGTCGGGAGCTATGAAGGCCGTTGTTTCAACTTGAACTTGATTCACACCCTGTCATTCATGTGGAAGCCTGGCAGCCTGAGGTCAACTCGCGCACTCGGCCTCGCAACAGAGGACAATACCCACTCCATATTTTTTGCTGATCGCTGGAGCAATGTCTTCCAATCAGTATTAAAGGTATGAATTTAGATGACTAACACCGTCCCATGATTCCCAGTCGATACTCTAAATTTCTGATCACCTCAGCTGTCGTCCACAGAAAGATCGTCTCCGCGGACATCATGACATGTCCTCCATTCGATAGCGAACCCTTTGATGATGCTTAATCAAAGCAAACTAGGGACCCACATACTTATGTAGTAGACCTCGAGTCCATCATCTGTCAAAATGGTGCGCGGTTGCAACGTTGCTGTGTATCTGAGAAGACCATAGTGCGCAGGATTATCCTGCGGCCGTTCCGCTGGAATTTCGGAAGAAAGACCCGTACTCATTTCCTACCTACTTGAATATCTATTCATCCTCGATCACATGGCATGCAATACTTTCCTCCGCTCTTCCGTCAAGTTTCTCGAGGCCTCACGGCACGCCACAAGTCTCATGGTCTGGCACCTTATAATGCGGCCTATGGGACAGGGAAATCTTGGTTGGCCAACGATGCTTGCAACTCTTCTCGTCGCTTCGGCCTCGCTGCCGCTCCTTGCTAACGCCCAAAGTGCAGCTAGCATCGCCTACACACCAGCTACTGGTGCTTGCCCCAGTGGCTTCACTCTTGTTCGGGAGGCAGGTGCTCCGGGAAGCCAGACTCTCGGAGCCGAGGAGGCTGCATACATCAGCTCTCGCAAGTCGACTGTCGTCCCAAATGCGTACAAAACCTACCTTGCAAACCTCCAGGCCGCCAACACGTCTCTCCCCTCCTATGTTGCCAGCATTCTGAGCGGCAATAGCACGGAGGCAGACTATCCGAACCTCGGCATTGCTTGCAGTGGAGGAGGCTGGAGAGCATCTATATTTGGTGCCGGTATCTTGAACGTTTTGGATGGTCGGAACACGTCTGCCGCTGCTCTAGGAACAGGTGGTCTGCTTCAGGCTGCCTTGTACCTAAGTGGCTTGTCTGGTGGCGCAAACCTTGTCGGTTCGCTCGCTCAGGCAGACTTCCCCACCGTGCAGACCCTCGCCTTTGGGACTAACTCGACAGATCCCACACAAGCATGGGGTGGATGGCAAGCGGACATCAGTCAGACGGACCCCTATACCAACTCCACGACTGAAAATAACGCGTACATGATGGAGCTCATCGAGGAAATCCGCGGAAAGTACGAGGCTGGTTTTGCTGTAGCTTTCAACGACTTCAGCTCTCGTGACAATGGGCGCCACTTCATCAACGGCACGAGTTACTCTAACTATTTCGACAACACGCAGCTCCACGGTGCTGGCTACACTTGGTCTGCTGTTGCTAACCTGTATGCCCGCCTCGCCTCCTCCGTTTATGTCGCTGTTTAACCAGATGCTTTAGGTCCACCTTCGCAACATATGAGCAGCCTTTCCCCATCCTTGTGGCAACTTTGGTTTCGCCCAACGGCAACTTTTCGACACTCATTCCAGGCGGAACTTTCATTGTTCCCCAGTCGAATCCCATCATGGAGTTCAACGTTTGTACGTAGTGCCCATTACAGCGTGTGTGTACTCGAACTGAGGAACAACATAGTCGAGATGGGTTCTTACGACCCAACTCTTGCTGCCTTCACGCCCATGAAATACCTCGGCACGATAAACGAGACTCTCTGTGTCACGAACCTTGATCAGACTGGCACGGTTATCGGAGCCTCAGGCCAATGGAATACGGTCTACAACACTTCGGTAAGAGGATAACTGGTGTATATTTGCGTTTCATTGAGCATGATCCCGCGCAGGCATCGACCTACGAGGCATCCTACGTATATCCGATCACCTCGGCCATGAACGCAACCCTTCCCCAAGCGAATGTCATGCTCGACGCCGCAGTGTTCCCCAATGCTTTCAATGGTCCCACGATGCAGGGCAAATTCATCGATGCAAATGAGACGCTCATCTACATGTCTGATGGAGCTAGTGACGGAGAAGCCGTTCCTCTTCAGCCCCTATTGGTCAAGGCACGAGGACTCGACACCATCATTGTCGCAGACTCTGTACGTACTACATCTTCGTCACTTGACTAATTTGACGAAATCCGACTGGTCGTTAGAACCAAGATTATGCAAACTCGTACTATTCCGCAGGTGGTTCGCTGGTTGTAAGTATAAGCGCAATTCTAGCCCAGAATCCCCCTGATCTCCTCGCTCTTAGAACGTCCAAAGTCGCATAAACAGCCTCTTCCCCACCGCATATAATTTCCCCCCCGTTCCGACCGAAACTGCCGAGTTCACAGCTCAGAATCTTTCCACGAGGCCAACGTTCTTTGGATGCGATTCTTCCACGGAAGCACCACTCATAATCTATCTTGCGAACGGCGGACCGCCCCGGGATGGTGCCACGGCGTTGCTAAACCAGCAACCAGGCTACGTCCCAACTCCAGAGCTCCAGGAAATGCTCGACCAGACCTATGTCATCGGCACACAAGGGTATCCCACTGATGCCGCGTCCTTGACGGACCCAGAGTGGCCGGCATGTCTGGCATGCGCTGTTGTTGACCGTGCACGAAACAGGACTGGTGTAGAAAGGACAGGTGTTTGTGCAACCTGCTTGGAGAGGTACTGCTGGAATGGGTCGACGTATGGGTTGGAGGCGACGACGACAGGTGCTGCGTCGAGCGTGCGCCTGGGAAGTGGGTGGAGTGTTGCAGGCGTCGTAGTCACTTCTTTGGTCGCGCTGGTGGGCTTGTTTTGATGAACTATCTTCCTTTTACGCCCTGTGGGTCAAGTTTCGCATAATTATAATTAGTTCAGTGGTCATATTTTAGCGGTCAGTTCCCCCAAGAACCAATTGCAAGGACTACGATGAGTTAAAAGGAAACCTCCGATAATTTTCGTCTTGCCCTCGTTCAATGACACGGGAACCCTGTTCAAACGGTCACTTGCAATAAAATCGTCGTTAGCTCGTCATGAATCATCAAAGGGCATAAAGTACAATCAATCAGATCATCAGAGGTATGCCAGCACGAGCACGCTAAGCAACGCAGAGACAACAAAGCCTGACATCCCCTGTCCACCTGGAACGCGCAAGCCAGACGCGCCACCCGTAGTCGTAGCCACCAATCCAACAGTCGATCCATTCCAGCAATATCTTTCCAGACACGTAGAACAGATCCCGCTCCTCGCCACACCGGTCCTGTTTCTGGCACGATCAACGACCGCACAGGCAAGACAAGCAGGCCACTCTGGGTCCTCCGCTTCACTGGCGTCTGCAGGATATCCTTGCGTACCGATGAGGTATGACTGGTCGAGAATGGCTTGTAATTCGGTGAGAGAGACGTTGCTGGGTTGTTGGTTGAGTAGCGAAGGTTCCCCGTTGTGTGGTGGGCCGCCGTTAGCGACGTAGATGATGAGCGGCGCTTCCGTGCTGGAGTCGCAGCCGAAGAAGGAGGGCCTCGTGGAGAGATTCTGGGCGATGAACTCGGAGGTGTTGGTGGGGACAGGGGGGAAAGAGTAAGCGGTGGGGAAGAGGTTGTTGATGCGATTTTGGGTGTTCTGAATAGAAGTTGTGATGAAGTCTCGGGAGGAGATCAACAAGGTATACTTACAACCAAGGAACCACCTGCAGACCAGTATTCGTTTGGCCAGTCTTGGTTCTGCAAATCTGTTATTGAGAAGGTGACCGACTGGTGGCGATCGAAGTACGCACTGAATCAATTGCAAAGATCGTGTCAAGCCCTCGGGCTTTCACCAAGAGTGGTTGGATGGGAACAGCCTCTCCGTTACTTCCACCATCGGACATCATGATGATGGTCTCTTTTGCGTCGATGAACTGACCCTCCATTGCCGCACCTTGGAAAGGATTGGGGAAGACCGCTGAGTCGAGAACGATGTTTGGTTGCGGGAGAGTCGCATTCAGTGCAGTTGTAATCGGGTATACGAAGGAGGCCTCGAGTGCCGATTGCTGGATGATGATCAGTCATGGATTGCCCCCAAGTATAAAAGGATGGTCCCCGCACCGAGGTGTTGTAGAACGTGTTCCAGTCTCCAGATGACCCAACGACTGTTCCAATCTGGTCGAGGTTAGTCACACAGAGGGTCTCGTTGGTTGTTCCCAGGTATTTCATTGGCGTAAAAGCAGCGAGTGTGGGGTCGTACGAGCCCATCTCATCTTAAAGAACGTCAGCTGAGCGCTCCCCAGCGTGCAACGCGCAAAATCTCACAGATATTGAGTTCGATGATAGGGTTCGATGTTGGGATGATGTCGCTCGAATCTGGGATCACCGTGGAGAAGTTCCCGTTGGGCGAGAGCAGGGTCGCGACGAGGATCGGGAATGGTTGCTGGTATGATGTGATAGTAGTCCTGGTATGCGAATGTAAATCACGCCATTGTCAGGAGACGCGTCATAGGGGAGGAGCTACTTACAGATTGGAGGTCCCTGACCAGGTATATCCCGCGCCGTGGAGGAGCGTGGTATCGTTGAAGTTCTCAACATTAGTCCCGTTAACGAAGTGGCGTCCATTATCACGCGAAGTGATATCATTGAATGAAACAGCAAAACCTGCTTCATATTTGCCGCGAATCTCCTCAATGAGAAGTGCAAGATACTCGTTATTCATGGTCGTGTTCAAATAGGGAGTTTGTTGGGTGATCTGCGTCAGCCAACCACCCCATGCTTCAGTGGGATCAGCCGAGTTGGTACCGTATGCAAGAACCTCCGAGGTGGGGAAGTTGGCCTGAACAAGTGATCCCAAGAGGTTAGAACCGCCGGAAAGTCCAGTGATGTATGTGGCTGCTTGTAGTAAGCCACCAGTCCCAAGAGAAACTGAAGTGGTGTTGCGAGCATCGAGCACGTTCAGCACACCTGCGCCGAACATCGTTGCTCGCCATCCTCCGCCACTGCAAGCGATACCGAGATTGGGGTAGTCTGCACCTGAAGTGCTGCTGCCGCTCAGAATCGTGGTCACGTAGTCGGGTAGCGAGGTATTAGCAGCTTGTAAATTGGCAAGGTAGGTTTTCCAAGCGTCAGGTAAGACGTTGGTCTTGCGACCCGTGATGTAGGCAGCTTCTTCAGAACCAAGAGTCTGATTCCCTGGTGCACCAGCCTGCCTCACGAGAGTGAACCCGCTCGGACAAGCACCAACGACTGGCGTGTATGCCTGGCTGGCGGCGCTCTGAGCGGCCGCAAGGAGAGGGAGCGACGAGGCCACAATAAGTGTCGTGAGCATGATGAGTGTCAAAACGACGTACTCACGTCGAGTAAGAAGAGGTATAAGTACCAATGACATGAGGCGGGTGGTGTCCCGTGAGGCTGCTCGAGAAGCGACACGGAGGAGCGCAACGACGGCATGTACGACATGTGACCATCGATGGCATAAATACCCTCCCCAGCTTTGAGGTGGAGTAGCTCTTCTCACCGAAATTCCGGCGAGTGGCCTCGGATTTGCGGTAAGCCAAAGCTGTTTTCGCGAAGACACACAAAGACTGTCTGCATATATTGTGATCACGATTCCGATATCAGGATTGACAACAAACATAACTACCTTCTTTTATATTTAGACACATTTCTGACGAGTTGAGTACATCAGGTTCACATGGTACGCACTTTCATTGCTGCACATTTAAACTGTTATTCAAAACGGGCCACCCAGAACCCTGTGATGCAACTCGCGAGAAAGTACGCATAGCACTCTCGCGGAGTAAATAGGAAACAGGCCAATCTGACGATGCAAGACTGAGGGAAGTGATCCTACGAAGCGCCCGTTATGGGTTTAACGCGGCAGCCGGTACGCAGAGAACAGATATGCCAGAGAAGACCACTTGCTCATGATCACCGCGATGCCACGGGTCACGATCGTGTCCATCGTTAACGGCCGCAGCCCTTGCCACAGCCTACAAAATGATCGACGTCGATGATCAAGGAGCAGTTCCTAAATTTTAGACCCTTGCTTAGTAAGCTCGTGGTTGCACCGATTTCGGAGATCTCTGCTCCAGGAGTAACTAACTTACTTCCTACTCAACCCATGACCGAGACACGTCTTGCCAGTGGTGCTTGAAAAAAAAAGGAGCTGAACCCCGGCTTGCCAGTGGAACTCAAAAATTCATTGGCAAACGACAATGACTTTAAGGGACATGTACTTGTTAGATAAATAGAGCAAAAATAAATTACGCTGCTACTAGCTAGAAAGCGTGAGGGTGACCCCGAGAGACTGCCACCAGTACTTGCTAGTTGCGGGCATTTGGCGACGATCCGCGATTCGCCTTTGTCGACAGGCCAAGAAAATCGGGAAAAACGCTGTCACAGACACAGTGTCACTAAATGAACGAGCGCGGCAAAAATGAAAATCGGGGAAAGAACGACCACCGCTGCAGCCGTAAAAGGTGCCAGGCCCGCCAGTGTAAAGAGACTAGACAGCCAATCGAGCACGAATTGATAAACCGCAACAGCTAATCGGCCCCAGTGCTGGATGTGGGGCAGAATCGAGTCTCCGCCAGACGTTGAGTCATCCACTGAGATGCCTTCCTCCGACTCCACAGAAAAAAGCATTTTTTCCATCATGTTCTTCAAGTCGTCTGTTATTTATTCAGCATCCACACCCAATGGGCAATGTACGGACAACGCCAACCTTGGGTTGGGGTATAGACTTGCCAAAATGGAGTCTCTGTGAAGTCGACAAGGGTTCCAGAAAGCCACTGATCTCTCAATCTCCAATAGTCTTCCGAATTGCGAATTTCATCCCGTAGCGTCTCTGGGGCGATTGGTCAGTTACTCTTTTGTATGTAGAAAAATCCTGGATCTCACGATGCGAAGAGAGAGCATGTAACGCGCAAACGGGGCCTAACATCGAGGAAGGCCGGGGCGATGTCATGCCTAGTTGAGAAGGGTTCTCCGGCGATACAACCGCTGTTGGTGACCATTGCACTGGCAAAATGCTCTCTTGCTCCGCCGGTTGGAGAAGCAGGCGAATGATCCTAGATATGTGATTCTTGAGGATCCCTTTTACTCTGTCATCTAGACAAACTTCAAGGTTTGAAGAAGCACAGATTGGACTGCTACACTTACTTCCCTGAGCCAGGCTCGAAAGGATCGTTACGCCCGCCCTCTGGGTCTTCCAATGTCCTCTACGTAAGAGCTCCAGCCCTTTCTCCACCAATTCCTCGGCCCAAGGGCCATCCGGGTCTGAAACTACTTTAGTGACGAGATGATAGAGATGATACAGTCCATTGCTATGCGCACCGATGGAATGAAAGATATCCGGACAGATAAGACTTGTCCTGATCTCACGAGCCTTGCCGGTTTCCAACTTCTTCGCGAGAACTTGGGTCACGTCGTATTCCCAGACTGCCCACCTTAAGTCATCTGTTTTCTATGAGCGTATCTGTTGAGGAGAATGGCTAGAACATTACCATATTCCATGAGGTCGCTGAAAATTCGAAAACCCTCGTTTTGGCCAATCGCTTCGTCAAAGTAGTTGAGCCGGAGCATGTCGACGATGTGTTTTGGAGCAAGGGAACCACGAGCGATGTATTGATGTGTCTTCTCTAGCACACTTTTAGACGTACATGATGTGGAAGGATGTGGGTCAACTCACCGTATTCCATGAAGATTGTGAGAGCGTATGCTGCCAGTAGTGCACAACTCGAGTACCGAAGCTGATTGATGAAGATGTCCATGATGTTTTGCTCCAAAAGATACTCTCGTATCTTGTCATCTAACGAGCCATTAGCGCACATACGGGACCCTCTTAGTATGTGTCTCACCTTTAAACAACTCCAAAAGAACTATGGTTGGAGCAATATGCTCCTGACTTGTATGTCGAACAGCTGACAGCAGTGCAAGGATAAGTCTCTTCTGACCTGTGTCAACCCTTTCTGCGCCTGTCAAGAGTGCATCAAATCCGAGTACGCCAGCAGTATGCTTGAGCCATCGTTACTTACCGAGGCCAAATAGCTGGCACAAGATCCTGTGACCGGCAGAATTAGTGTTGTTGTCGCCAAAATTTAAGCGATTTTCTGTGGTCAGACGGCTCAGAACTCTGGTGAGATTATCCCGACAACTTGAACGCGGGTCTCCCAGACGCCTGAGGAACGGCTCTGCGCCATGGATAAATAAGTGGGCAGTCTCTAAACAAGATACTTACCGAGATCGGCAGACGGATCGTAGATTGCAAGTAATGCTTCAACAGCCAGCAGACCCACCGGGCCACCCCTGCCTGCCAATGAGTCAAGCTTGGGCTTTACCTGGTTGCATGCTTCAAGTTGTGGTTCTATTCATGGATCATGAACCACAATCGACCGGGTGAATGCTGCACTGGTACCTTTATGAGCGACCAACACAATCGCATGTAGCGAAGCTGTGTCAGAGAAATTACGTGTCAGAATGGTCAACACTCGGTCTCGGTATGAGTTTCCTACCACGACTGATATCCAGCATCCATGATAATCTACTGCGACTTCCAGAGCCCCAGTTGACTTCCAATGCCTTGATCACGTCGCTCGACAATTCATCTTCAGACAAGTTATTTGCATGGATCGAACACAGGACAAACTGCAACGCACCGTACTCCATAAGGCAAGCAAGGCAATCCATTGCGTGATCGAAGGCTCGAGATCTTTTATCTTGTAGTATTTTGTCCAGGGACTGCAAAAAGCCCTCAATAACGTCGGGACTCAGCACTGACTCCCGGAGGGCCCTGCATTTTGTCAGAGGTCGCAGAAGAGCAACCACCCTGGCATGATTTCCACTCCTCGGTGTAATCAGCATGTCCATAAAAGACACCTTCGCCGCATCAAGTAGGTGGGGCTGGAAGGTCACTTCGCCCTCAGCTGTAGAAAAACGGCGTATTTGAACGTTCCATTTCTTTGCAGATCTCGAGAACTCACAAGTTTCAATGCAAGCGGCGATAGCCATGAGTATTACTAGGTCGTCTCCACTGTTTATCAGATTGTTGAATATGTTCTGCCACCCAGGCACCCACTGGACAGAACGCTTGCCTTCCGCTGAAAATTGAAAGTCTTTGAATGTTCATGGTACACACTACATTGACAGGGAACTTACGATATCTCAGCATGAACAACAGCCTGTCAAGATATGGTATCATGCCTCGCCAATTCCACCCAGTCATGCTGCCAAGAAGCTCCCACACTTCCATATCATCAAAAGGCTCCATCTCCCACAGATTCTCGGGGAGATTGTTTACCAAGGATTGCGCGGGCGCAACTGAAACTGCAAATTCATGCTTGAAGCTGTCCCATGTTGTGTGCGCACGCGAAAATTGAACAGATGTGTGAATTTTCTGACCAGGAATGAAGCGACGAGGCTGAAACATATGCGGCCTGGAAATACGCTCAACTTTGCAAACGGACAGTCCACTTTATGCTGAATCTTACCGACGAGCAACGTCACCAGAACCACTGAAGGATACCTGGTGCGTTATGGGAAACCTTTCAAGCAGTTCCCATATTCCGGTCAGCGGATTGCTAGCAGCCCAGTAGATATCACCAGGAATCCAGGTTGAGCCCGTGGACCTCAACGATAGACCACAGGAAGAAGCTTCTCGTTGCATCCACCTAAACGAAACCTGACTTGCATCTGAATATCCACCCCTTTACAAGACGAAGGTATTAATACATGCTTCTTGAGGAGGAGCGCAGAATGATTACACACAAGTCGAAGTGGTTTCCCGCAAACCAGACTTCCTTGATATCACTTGTCTCAATATTTTCGAAATTCTTGCCGCAGGTACGGGTGTTCATCTGATGAAAATACTCTGGAAGGAAATGGACTCGGCGTTCGTCGAGAGCGAGGGCATGTCGGAAATGGCAGGCATGGGTTGCAGACGAGGTTGGGAGAACCGCATCTCCAGGAGAACCATGAGGGGTCCGGGAAACTGTATCCCTAAAAGAGGTAAAAGAGACAGAACTCCGCATTGTGTATCGATCGCAAAGCAGTGGAACCAAACATACCACACTCCGACGAAGTGTACCCTCAGATCATGCCAAGAGTTATCTCGTTTGAATTGACTTGCAGTCTCCTTTGTCTTGGATTTCTGTGAGCGATTAGACTCGTACAGATCGTATGCCCTATGGATATGCACATATTTTTAACGAGTCCAAGCATAACGGCGTGAGACGTACTGACGCTTCAATTTGCTTCTCCGTCGGATTCCTTATTAAACCAACCTATGAAGGATATGAAGCGTGTTAGCTATGCTACGAGTCCAGCGAGGTTTATGTTAGACCATACATCATGTATCATCCTGGCGAGGATCCGAACTTGATAAGCGCCTCGAGAAAAACCTGGCGCACTCGCTATCAGCAGCTGAACTCTGTTGAAGGCGTGACCCACCGAAAAGATATATCTGGTCCCCTTCCGTGTACGTCCGCGCTAGCCAACCATAGGCATCTTTCACGATTTCCTCCATATCCCTGTAGTAAGATGAATCACCCATTTACTCGGTAAAGGCGTCTGTGGAAAGTAGCTAACCAGGCAATGGGCAAGCCAACCGAATCCAGGCACGCCCTCTGCAAAACATTGAGAATGCGCCAATTCCGAGTCTTCGAAGGGGTATCAATGCCTTTGGAGTAGTATGTACATTGGGTTCGGTGGGGTCTTCGATCCCCCAGAATGATGGATTCAAACAACCTCTTCACGCTGGTGTCCTGTGCCAGTATGCGGGTTATGAGCTGAGATGAATAGAGGCAGATGAGGGATTCACATAAGTTTGATCAGGCTCCCCGAATCCGCCGTCGATACATACAACGAGGTTTCTTGAGTCGTTTTGTGGTTTAATGTTGCATGTATGGCATAGAGGTGGACAGAAATTTAAATCGACAGCTGGGCTCTCAGTGCTTAAGTTGTAGGAGGCCATGACAGAAAGAAAATATCGAGATCTTTCTCGAGACAGCGGAGACCCGCGCCTCCAAGAGAGAGTAACAAGTTCCTTTGTACAGCAATGACAGAAAATAGGTATACGAGGCGGCCCTGGCCACCACGCAGCCGCCGGCCTGAGCGCTTGCAGTGGGTTCGTAACAAGTTCGTAAGTACATACTTGGGAATTAACTCGGTGCGGCAGTTTATGTTTCCTTCAGCCCTGTTTGCGCTCTTGCCCTCATTTCTCCAACACACCGCCCGAACAGCTGCATCTAATTCACCCCAATGGGGTCCATTAATAGGGAACATATCGATGTAAGTAAAGGACTGCCGTCATCTGTCATACGGGAATATGGTCTGAGACATACAGTCCAATCTTGTGCAAGAGCTTTACGACGAGCTTCCTGACGCCCTCCGAACCCACGTTTTCAATACCATTCCCGCTCGTCTGCTAGACGTCCATGACCCTGAGAAGCTCCAAGTCATCAACCGTGAAGAAGTTTACGAGTTACTAGCGAAGCAGCTAGAAAGTTATTCCGAAGAAAGGATAATACAGCGGATCGAAGAGCAGACAAAGTATACCGATAATGGTATATACCGCTATGTGGACAAGGCAATGGTGATCAAGGCGATCATCGAGGAGATCGGAAAATACGCCATTTTCTCGCACCGATGGTTGCCCATCGGGGAAATTATCTTCGGGAAGATCAGCGGTGAAATCACACTCGCCCACCTCGCTGGTTTGTGCACCCCATCAGAATTAGGTGGCTTAGAAAAGCTGCGTCAGTTCTGCACCAAAGCGAGGGAGCTAGGATGCTCGCTTGCTTGGGCGGACACATGCTGCATTGATAAAACTAGCAGCTCAGAGCTCGACGAGGCCATCCGCTCCATGTTTCGATGGTATCGCTCCGCCCACATCTGCGTAATATATCTGGCGGGCTCTACAGCTCTCGAAGACATGGAGGATGACGCCTGGTTCAAACGGGGCTGGACCCTACAAGAGCTCTTAGCTCCGGCCAGGATCAAGTTCTTCTCAAAGGATTGGGAGCCGCTCTGCCAGAGCGAAAACGACAAGCTTAACCCAGAAATCACTAGGCGCATAGAACGAAAGACGACCATACCAGAATCTCAGCTTCGAGACTTCCAACCTGCTCCACACGACATTCCCATTCGGATGGCATGGGCAGCCAACAGGGTGACGACAAGGGTGGAGGATCGAGCATATTCCTTGATCGGGATCTTCGATGTCAACTTGATTATCGCCTATGGCGAAGGGAAGAGTGCGTTTGGGAGATTGATGGAGGCCATCTACCAGAAACGCCCGCATTACGAAGTCTTCCTGTGGGAACGCAGACCCGCAGATGATCACGCCAGTAGAGCGTTCCCCGCTTCGCCAGAGTCATACCTTTCGTATGATGGCCCTGAGTTAAGCGACCGCGCCTTCAAGGCTGACGACCCGACAAACCGGGTATGGGCAGGGAGGAGTGGAAGCTTTGGGGACAACAGCTTTGCGTCGACGAATCGTGGGCTCCGTATCAGGTGCCTCGATGTTTGGGTCACCCTGCGATCCGATCCTGTCGAAGTGGCGCAACACACGTGGAAATTGACTTTGCGGCCATGGCACCCCTTGGAAAGGGACATCGAGGACGTCGTAGCACTAGTTGATAGTCAAACAAGCGCCAGCTTCAAAATGAAGCCCCCGCGTCTCTCCGCAGCCATCGGGGTCCTTGATTACCTGCGAGACGAGTCGGATCGCCCCGGCTACGTCGAGACAAAGGGGAGCCTTGTGGAAGGACGTGATCATTTCGGGTGGTTGCTAATGTGTCCAACCGGACACTCAGGAGGGTGGTACAAAGTGATGACATATAACACTGTTCGGTTGCGGTTCAAACAGCAGCCTCGGAAGTCCGGTTCAAGCCTGAGGTCGATCGAACGTTCACTGATACAGGTTCACTTGTAACGATCTCACTTGGGAAAACTTGAACACGACACAACTTGAATGCGGGTTGCCGTAGATATGTTGTACGAATAGTACTATTACTTGTAAGTTTACCGGCTAGCCAGGTTGATAATCTGTGGAAGTGGTAGCCCATATTTACTTTCGAGTTTCAGGACTCACATGGAGCGCTGCCTTCAGCAACCGGTTCGAAATCTATAGAACGGAGTGCGTTTCTTCTGCTCTGGATGAGCAAAGGCTTCTGAAACTAACAAGGCCAAACAGTAAATAAACTCCACCAACTTGTTGCTCATGAACCCGAACCGTGCCTAGAAGTAATAGCAGTAGCTAGCCTCAGGGACGTTCATCGTATTAAAATACTTGGACATCGTGAGGCCTTTGGGTCGGGGCGCGTAAACATACTGAACGACAACCGAGTCTCAGGCTCCAACAGTCTTTATCACCTCAGCTTGGGCATCGATAGACGTGACACTGCCGTGCGGTTCAAATCAAGGTTCGTCAGTCGCACGACCTCGCATGATGCTGAGCCGCCGTAGCCGCCGTAGCCGTAGCAATGGCCCCTAACAGATAAACCGTGTCATGGCCTGTGCTTCGCCTTCCACTGGCAGTTCTCCCCCGGGTTCCTCCCATACCTACCAGGACCCAGGACTTCTGGAGTGACTAACTTACTTCCTACTGCCATCAAGTGTTGGCAGAGCTTCGAAAAGCTGTATCAAATAGACTAGCTGTGATGGCTCCGCTGTTCCATGTTTGTCTAATCTGTTGAGCATCCAGCATGGTGCGAAGTATTGGCACTGGTTTGTGTAGCATTGCATGCTACCCATGATCCCGACATCAGGCCGCCAGTGAAGTTGTCCATAGTACCCAGTGGTACGGCTGAGCTGAGTCCTGTGGATATACAGCTGTTCGTACGATACGATCAACGTTGATAAACACCCATGGTATGTCACCCTTACCGCTCTCTGCGAAATAACGTTTTACTACTCGAACAGAAACAATATGCTTGAGCCAAACGTTTATTGCTTAGTGCAGCTTCGCGTGATCAAAAATTGGTATTCTAATGATGTCAGCCGCCTGCACTACGATTTGCTGTCAGCCTCAGCTGCCCGCCTCCTCCATTCAGTGTCAGCCTCATCCCATTTGCCCCCGTATATAACCCGACCATCACAACCCGAAATCCTTTGTCCTCCTCAATATCTAATACTCAAGATGAAGTCCACCCTCACCTTCGGACTCTCCCTTTTCGCAGCACTTGTTAGCGGTGTTCCCGCCGGACCCACCCACCCCCCCTCTAGCAATGTTCAGCATATTCCGCTCGGGCGCGGGTCAGCCACCACCGCCCGGTTCTCGGGGGGCATCATGGACGACCCCGTGATGGGACATACGGGGTCTACTCGACACATGTCATCACAACGAGTCCTACAGGAGCTTGAGTACACCAATTCGTGCGTCCTTCTTTCGCTGCTGTAATATTATACCTTTGGCTCAATCGCCGTCACGTTGTACAGCAAGTACATGATGACCATGATGGCCTATGAACGGAACACAGGACACCCACATCCCTTGAGCATGGCTTTGGAGTCCGCATCTACAGGCTTATTGAAGCGTGATGCCAACTTGAATGGATCTGTCCCTTTACAGAATCAAGACCAAGAGCTCTGGCGCGGCACCATAAAGATAGGAACACCGCCCCAAGAGTTCACAGGTAAGTCACTATCACCTTTGTCGAAAACAAGACGCTGATCCAATGCCCTCCACGAAGTGGACTTCGATACGGGCAGCTCTGATCTGTGTAAGTTTGCCGTCGTTGAGATAGCAAGCGTGTCTAATGTATTTCCAGTCATTCCCAGCGACTTCTGCGGGGTTAGCTGTGACGGACACCGCAAATACAATGCTGAGAGTTCGTCAACCAGTGAATGGTTATTCAAACCGTTTGCTTTGGCATACGGAACTGGTGAAACCTTTGGTGTTCAAGTGCGCGATGTCGTCGAGGTTGGCGGATATAGGGTGAGTGCGGCGCACTGGTCCCTCAGATTGGCTGATTCGCTTTACCAGGTCCTGGACCAGACGTTCGGTGATGCTTACTTTTATTCGCCTACGTTCGCAGCAGAACCATCGCCGATCAGCGCTGGGTTTACTCCCGACGGTCTATCTGGCCTGGCCTTCCCGGAAATTTCGCAGCTGGAAGGAACGCCATTGATGCAGTCACTGAACCAAAGTAATCAGTTGGCTGAAAGGTACTTCAGCTTCAAGTTCTCGACCACCCCAGGGCAAAGCGAACTGACCATTGGCGGCACAAACCCGACCTTGTACAAGAACGAGACGCTTGTGTATACTCCTGTGACGGAGCGGGGCTACTGGGAGGTCACGATGGATGGGCTTTTAAATCCCAACGGCACGGTGCCAGAGAGTTTGAATTCGAGCAGCATCATCGACACTGGGACTACCCTCATCATCACGACCGAGGCGATCGCAACAGGTTACTTTCAGGATATTCCTGGCGCAAAGTCATACGCCAGTGGAGCGTTCGCCGAATATTCAGGTAAGTCCTACTTTCCGGTCTGCGTCCGGGGCTTGGCTCATGATAGTATGGTTTAGTTCCATGCAAGACCCTTAATTCCACGACGCCCAGGCTTGCTTTTGGGGGGAGAAGCTTCACAGTATCTCCCGAAACATGGAACCTCGGACCACTGAGTGGGTCGGATGATTGCACGGTTGGACTTGCATCAAGCAAGGAATTTAGTGCGTATCGGTTAGCGTCTCTTTCGAGAGTCGCCCGCTCACCCAAACCTCACAGCATTTACCATCGTCGGGGACACGTTTCTGCAAAATGTGTACACGATATTCGACTTCGGGAGCGAGCCCCGTGTAATGTTCGCAGACCTTGCTTGATTACTTATTTTTTTCGCAGGTTTTTTTTTTGCTCCTAGCGCGAGCAGTTGCGCGGTTATTCGAATTTCTTCCTTGCGCGAGGTTCGGGATTGTTTACTTGTAATTTTCAGCTCATGAGAATGACGCATTCGAGTTTATGAGACTTTACTAGTATACCCTCCAGCTGGGAGAGATCTTTTAAGAAAGATGTCATCAAGGTACGTGGACCCTCCCGATGTGCACGAGGTTCACTAGAATCTCTCTGTTGGCTGGGCTTGATGAATGCATTGCTGTATATAGCCTGTACTATCAGTGACGAGCCTCGCCAGCTCAGCCATTGGACTTACCATTCGAGACCAGGGCTGCGTCTCTGAAAGCTCTCAAGCAAAGCTCAACATAACCGTGGAGACGTCGAAAGTTGCTGACCCATGAGAAGGCCCTTGACATAAGTGGTTGTATTCACTCGAGGGCGCCCCGGGCATCCATGACTAATCCTTCACCGGGGGGAGGGCTCCTGCAGGTTATCCATTCCACGCCTGGTATTCTCCCCCGGACTGCACGAGCGAGCAGACTATCCACAGAACCCTTGAGTATTGGAACCCTTGAGTATTGCTGTGCGCGGCGCGCTTTAGCTATCTTGTACTCGGACGTTTGCGGTAAAAATGCTGCCTTGAATATCAACAGTAGCAAGTACTAGGTCGGTGCTCAGTATCGCCACCTTGGGAGCATTGCCCCTATCACTGAACCCGCGAACCGAGTGAATCTGGACAACGCGGATAACAAAACGAATACATACAATACAAGCTACTAAGGTAGGTACATAGGTATATAAATAATATCGCGCACTCCGTCTACAGGTTCTTCTAGTAAATGCCACCAAGCACCACCACCACCAACCTCATTACGCCCTCTGCACAGGCTTAAGCAAGAGAGGAAGTTGATTCTTGTTCGTCGGATCACTGCGGAGGATAGGACGCTGGACAATCGTCGCCTTCTTGCCGATCTCGCTAGCAGGGACTGCGAGTTCAAATTCGAAAGCGCGGACGAGGGTAAAGAGGAGGGCTTTCATCCTGTTTCCCAGAGACTTATGTTAGCGCTGCACAAGGTAATACAGATAAAGGCCGAACGCACTCAACGAGCGAGAACCGGTAGCCGATACAAGCTCTTGGTCCTCCGAGGAAGGTTAGCATGTGGCCCCAGACACCTGGGATGTGGGATGCGGTCTCGGGGGTGTTCGCCCATCGCTCTGGTCTGAATAGTGAGTGGTAAGATGAGACATTGAATAGGATCATGGATGTGTCAAAGTACACACTTGAATTCTTTTGCGTCGGGGCCCCACAGTTGCTCTGACCTGTTGATCACCAAGATTGGGATGAAAATAGGATCGCCTTTGCTGATCCTGGTGAAGCGTTGCCGCGGTCAGCTCTCTCCGCCCATAGCTCACAATACGAAGGACCACCTACTTGATACCATCATGGACAACACCGTTCTTATCTGTGAAAGGATGCTCGAGCGGCAACACATCATCTTTCATCGCAATACGGATAGTGTTCGGCACCGGGGCGTGCACACGGAGCGTCTCTCGCACCACGGCGTCGAGGTAGGGTAATGCCATTAGATCCTCCATAGAAGGGGTGTCAGTATCAACGGAGAGGAGCTCTTCTCGAAGTTTAGCCTGGACTTCAGGGGCTTGTGTCAGTGCATAGAGTGCCCAAGTTGTCGAGGTGCTGGCAGATAACTCATGATGAGGCCTAGGACACATCGGACTTAGACGCGACAACCCACCTCGTCGTTTCATGCCCTGCGACCAGGAACGTAGGAACCTCTGTTCACAAAGCCCGATCAGTCAACAGTGTCGGCGGGAGACGAGAGAAAGCGCGACATACGAGCCAGTACATCCTCGTCCTTCAACTTTTGGCTCTCCGGGACATCAGTGGCCATGTTCGCCTTGACCAACAAAGTCAAGAGATCGCGCCCTTGGAGACTGCTCTTCTCGATCTCGCCTTTCTCGGTCGCGCTTGCGCGAGCCACTGCTTTCGCGTCCGTGAGGAGCTCTTTGCCGATGCGGGCCATTGTGCGCTGAGCAACTTGAATCTTGCGTGCGCGATCGCTGGGCTGTTGAATGAAACGGTGATACTTAAGCGAATGGTAGGGGTGATAGGGACCAGTGCTTACGATGAGACGAAAAAGGGGGATCCGAGACTGCAGAAGGGGAAGTATGCTGATTCTCTGGCCGGCGGTGAACATAGTTGAGAACGCCTCGTTTAGCTCGTTCTTCTTCTCGTTCGGGTTGAGTGCGTTGAAGTTATAGTTGAAACCTGGACATAATCATGTTCATTCTTCGAGCCTTCGCACTGCAGGCTGCAGGAACTTACCTGCGAGACCAATGACATCGAGCGTCATCCTGCTTAGCCAAGTCATGACCTCGAGGCGAGCACCAGTGGTGTTTGCGGCAGGATCTTTAGCAACCTCAGCTGACCAGACGTCACGCAGCTGTGATCATCAGTCAGATTTCCGGAAGATCACCAAAAATCTTATGCTCAGTGCTTACCATTATCGATTTCGCGAAAAAGATATCCGTGAGGGCTCTAATCTGTGCTGGACCAAACGCAGGATTCTGAAGAGATTGTTCAGCTAATCTTCGCACGTATTTGAGGAGAGACAGACCATTATGCGTCTCTAAAAATTAGGAGTTAGCGAGCACTCACTAAGGATGAACATAGATACGAACCTGCTGACGGTGTTGAGCACCTTCAACGAAAAGGACACCTACAAAATGCGGATCAGTAGGTGTACGTCGACTCTTCACAGGCTGATGATCCTCACCTTCGCCGAGAACCTGGGACAGGTTGTACCTGACTTGGGAGGGCTTCTGGTAGTCACTGCTGTGAGTGAGGACGTGGTTGATAGCACGCGTGTCCAGCGTGAACAACCGATCCGTCTGCATGTAATCGGAGTGAGTCCCACAGACGCTCGGCTGAGAGGGCGGACACATACGTAGAAGAATCCTTTATATTTAAGTGTGTTTCCGTACTCTTTCACCCATTGTTCATGGAGCACTGAGTTCTCCTAATGGCACAGAACAGGGGTGGGATTAGATCTCCAGTACTTACCGCCTACACACCCCGACTTACTGAGTTCCAAATATCTTTTAAATTTCCGTAGAGCCAGCTTGTGCCCTTGGGACCGGGGAGGTTGCGCAACGGCCCTGTGAACAGGTGCCAGACGAATTGGGAGAACTTCCAGAGCCCGAAAGCGGCGACCGACGCGAATACAGAGAGTAGCAACTTTCCGACTGGGATTATTGACATCGTCGTTATCGTCGCAGGCGTGAGCGCAAGTGTTGACGTTGAAGATGAGTGCGACTTGGTGACAAGGGGATTATTATAGTTTAGTGCAATCTCCTCTTGTCACCGATGTCTGTTATATATAGTACCCCTCCGGTAAGGAGAAACCGTTCTGGCAATGGTTATCCGAGGGGCACTGACGGTGGAAATCATATGCGGCCTCGACATTTCATTCAAATGAACGAAGTTACACCAGCCAAGTGTGTAAGCGGGCCTTGCTGTGGGTTTTTTGAAGTACATATGCCCTGCCTAAAGGCTCCCAAAGGCCACGTACTGCCACTCGATCATAGTTGTGGCTGGTGCCGAGCCGTGGCCGTGTAACCGTGCCGCTGCGCGCAGTATCAATAGTTTCCGAAAGATCATTTTCCGCGTTTTGAGTCTCAGAGAGAGACGCGGGTGCAGATAGGTGCAGATAGCCTGAGATACATGGGGTGATAGAATCGATTCATCAATGATCGGCCCTCGGGCCATTGCGAACCTCGACAAGGGCGCATGCAGCTTGGGTGCAGTAGTGCTACTGCGCAAAAAATATGAGCGCTTTGGCTATCCGGTGCAGGTTTCTTTCACCGATACGACGTACACTCAGCTCAGTATACGGTGCACCGTGCAGAGCTCGACATTCAAATCATGCGAGGCCTGGCAAATGCCAACTTCATCGGAGAACTAATTGCGAACCTACATAACAAAGCAATCGGTGAACCAAGTAGAGAGCGTACAAGTGGTTCATAATCAGGTACCTTGCTATCACGCAGGAAGGGTCTGGAAGGGTACGTCAGCGACGGCTGAGCGTTACGTGTATGTAGGAACTATTTCTCTCAGCCATGCTACAGCCTTAACTTACCTGAGTTTCATTCCGTCGTACTTACTAGTATGTAGACTCGTAGCGTGCTTATCCAGGTACATGCGCCCCCAATGGTACCCCATCTGCACGAAGTGGTAACTCTGTTCTGACGTAGCTTTTCTATCGGAAATACTACGTGAACGGGGGCTGGGGCGGGTGATTCTCCATTGGTCCTGCATTGCACCTTCCTCGACCGACTCCGAGGTTCGTAATGCACACTTTCCGCCGTTGACTGCGTAGATCTGGACCTTTGTAGTGTTCTACAGCCGCTTAACAATGTCCATCGTGTCCGGTGGCTACATGATTGGTTGAGAGCAGGCAAAGGTATGGGCAGACAAGTACGTTCCCGGTAAAGTCAAATGGCGCCCCGATCTGGATTTGGTCCCCATCGACCTCGATGGGTTCATCAACTCGATACCACCCAACGAGCGACAGTTCATTTCCACGTATCAGATGCGTTGCCATAGACTATGGAAACGAGGCAGTGACCTTCCTTCCACACGGCCACTGCACAAGCACAAGTTCTTTCGCGAAGGCGCATACGCGCGTTCCCCGAAGGACTTTCTCAAGACCTCCCTTTTGTAACGGTCTTTGAACCTTTTGAACCCTGAAGTGTCGATAGTCATTCCGTATACATGTAACAAGTTCAACGTTGGACTCGAGTGCTAAACACATTGTTTTTCCTGTTTCTCTCTTTTCGTACTTCCCTGAGTTTTCTGTCGGTCACCTTGAACAAGAAACGACGCGAACGTTTCGCGTGAGGCTGCGGAAATCTAATAGCTAAATTCCTGTGGTGGCACACTGAGTAGGCGCTGGCCCACAGCCAAAGTGCCAGTGACAGTTACAGTACACTACATAGGCGCTGGAGTCCCAGGCCTTACATCACACTGACACGCAGCTGCAACCAGAGTACCTCCTCCGACTCGTTCCATCAGCACACGCAGAACATCTAAGACTGCGCAGACTACGTCTTTCAAAACCATCCACCCGCTCCGCAACGCCCAACTTTCATTACAGACCCGCCGGCGACCACGAATGCCTCATGACCGCGACGCCCTGGTCAGTCTGACAGACTAGTTATCCCAGTTGCTAGTTCAGACTTATGACTCTATACAGTGGGAGACCGGACAAGATGAATCGGTAGAAGTTAACCAGCGTGCTCTAATCGACAAAGTGCTTGCGCGGTACTCGGGCGAGTTCACCGGTGAGAGAGCTTCTCGAAGGTTGATGAGAAGGCGATGGCTTATAACTTCATCGCAACAATCCTAGTATTTAGAGAGCTCCTTCAGAACTCTGATGATGCTCGATCAACTGCCGTCGAAATTCGTTTCGAGACGGCCGCGTTCCTGAGCCGGAAGGGAAAGGAAGTAGCTGGTGCACATACACTACCCGACTTGAAGACTACTCCGGTATGAGACTTGTGATGTCCACGCCGATAACGGAAGTTCACTTGCGAGATTATTGACTCTCAGGTGAAGCAATGGACGTTCAAGAACGACGGAATTGCATTTAGAGAAGAAGATTGGACTCGACTTCGGAAGATTGGTGCGTTATCGCACGCTCATAGTTTCGATTATCATCTTCTAACTAATTTTGCATAACCCAGCCGAAGGAAACCCAGACGAGGAAAAGATTGGCGCGTTTGGTGTCGGTAGGTTACATGCGACAACTCACCTCAATCAAGATAATGATGAGTCTCGACAGGGTTTTACAGTTTGTTCTCCGTGACCGAAGATCCTTTTGTTTCCTCTGGAGGTAATGGCCACTCCCTCTGATATTTCTGGTCTCAACTCTATTTTCAGGGCATGGCATGCAGTTCTATTGGAAGGACGGCAAGGATCAGGTATGAGATGTTTCCACCCCGTTGAGCAATTGCTCATCCTCTCACTAGTTACTCGTCCGCCGTGGTGATCTCCCTTCGAAAGGGACATCAGATCCATGGACGACATTTGAGATGACGCTGCGAGAGGCAGGTCCTATACCGCCGGCGTTCGACTTTATGCGTTTTCTTGCATCGTCGATCACGTTTATGGTTCACCTGAAAGAAGTGGGCGTATTCTTCGATGATTATCGCATAGGATACCTGAAGAAGTCCCCGGGGGTTGCTAAAGCTGTAGACCTTCCGAAGGGGCTGAAACGATCTAGCAGTCTGAACATCATGAACGTGAAAGGAATCC
This sequence comes from Hydnomerulius pinastri MD-312, assembly GCA_000827185.1. Lineage (NCBI taxonomy): Eukaryota > Fungi > Basidiomycota > Agaricomycetes > Boletales > Leucogyrophana > Leucogyrophana pinastri. The sequence goes on along the minus strand of KN839857.1, from coordinate 93,796 downwards.
AGTCACATCGTGCGTCCTCGTCCGGTTGTCAGGTCATCATTCTGCTAATTGTGGACGCTAGCTATCAGAATCAAGGCTGAGGTCATGCACGCGGTATACGCGGTTGGGACCGAGAAGCGTCCGACGATAGCTGTCGTTGAGCCCCGCAAGCAGCGGGGTGGCTTCTTCTCTTCTATAGTCTCCGCTTTTACGGGTCCATCATCTAGTCAACCAGAGACTCCGGTTACGCCGCCGCCGCCGCCCAAGGATCCAGCGGAGCTACATGAGATGAATGTGACTCTCACCGTTTTCACGGCAGAGGTCGACGTCAAAGTGGACAAGAAACTATCGGCAGAGTTACTGCGATCTACGAAGAAGAATCCGCCCTCGCAGCTGAAATATAATCTGATTTATGTGAGTAGGTAGCTGTGCTCTCCTGGCCTATTTGCTAACGTGTGCGTTATAAGACGGGGAAAGATGAATATGACCAAAGCATCGCAGATGAGACTAACCAGCCGATTGCCTGCGGAAGTATTTTTCAAGGGCTTCGTGCGGACTTGAATGGGTATGTGGTATGGGTGTCTAGTAGGACCTATGGGACTGATTATGGGCTAGCACTGGCCAGGCGCGAGTGTTCATTGTTTGTGTCAACCCCATATTTTGTGCATCCAGTATTTTGACTCCGTCCTACAGGGCCATGCTACGGGACAGACAACTGGTATCGGGGGTCATATGGCATCGCGTTTCATTCCTACTGTCGAGCGTGAATCGATAGATCTCGTGTAAGCTGGTTACTTTGTTTTAGTTTCCCATCGTTGAAACTCTGGTCCAGCGACAGGAACGTTGCTAGTAAGTATCATTGCACAGGAGGTTCTCTTTCATTGACTCATTCTTTTCAAGTCTGGAACAAAGAGCTTCTGTACGTTGGAGGTTTCCTCTCTCGCACCGCGTACGAACTCGAGCTCTCCAACATCCACGACCTCTGGGAAGGTGCAGCCAAATCTAGTGGCAGCCTCGACTTTCGTCCGCCACCAGATCTCGAGGATTGGCTTCGTCAACGCTTCCTTCACGTCCTCAAATTCTTTACTTTTCGTGCTTCGACCCCTTCCTCCGATGTCGCGCGGTTGCTTGAAATTGCATTCTACGGGTGCTCCACTCTGCAGCTAAAGCTTCTTTCTTCGGCTGGCGTTCGAGCCGCACCAGATATCAAAGAGCCTGACCCAGTTTTCTCGCAATTCCTCAAGCACCTCCCTGTCCTTCCGCAGGCCGTGATCCAAGAAGGCGCGCTTACCGTCAAGGCCTTGCAAGACCGAGGAATGATTTCGCCCATAACGTTCACCGACGTTTTAGCGGAACTCCGTCAGCATCCTCTAAACGAAGACGAGCTCGTCGCCTGTCTTAAATGGTGGACGAGCCTGAATCAGAGTAACTCCACGGTAAATATGGCGCAAATCCGAGGAGAGTTACTGAATGCTGCTGTCTTGATCGGCGCTGATGGGAAGGTACTTCCGCTCTCGTCAGTGGAGTACTTCATCGACACGAAGCGTCTTGGCACGCATATACCTCTGGACGGCCCGCTTCCGACGTCGCTGATGCCGCTGAGCGTTACTAAACATTTTCCCACTGCACAGTTGGCGACATTCAACTGGCGGGAACTCACTGTTATCGACTGGCTACAACACGTATCTAAACCCGATGTAATGTCAAACAACCCGGAATACGACTTTACGAAGTCAATCGATTGGGCTGAGCGAGTTCTGACCATCCTTTCCCGCATATGGTCCTCATTATCGAATGACGCACACGGTCATGCGAAGGCGGTCTTCGCAGGGAAGAAATGCATTCCTACATCTTCTGGTTTGCAGGCCCCCGAGGTCTCCTACTTCCCTAGCGCGAACATGACCATGTTCAACGACCTTCCTATGGTGACCTTTCCCTCTGGATTGTCAATCAAAGGGCAGATGGAGAAGCTATTGTCTTTCATTGGTGTTCGGAGACACGTCGACCTCCAGCTTGTATTCGATCGGTATGTGAAATGCAACTCGCCTTCGAGTGCCTGCTGACGGTTGACGAAAGGATGGTCAAGACCGGAGATTGGACCGTATCTGATCTCATCGGATATCTGGTTCAGGTGAAGGACACTCTGTCCACCGACGAGCTTTCCAGGTTGGCGTCAACGACGGCCTTCACAAAGGAGGGTTCCCAACAAGAACCTGGCAAGAAGAAGCCCAGATATCGCGCTTCTGACCTCTATGAGCCGGCCGATGTCTTTCGCCAGCTTCAACTTCCCATCATTGACTGGGGCGAGAAGTCAAAGTGGAGAGTCAATTCCGAGGAAGGTAATGAAATCGCCTCGCTCGCGCAGTTAAAGGTGATTAACGTGTCTCTTCCTAGCCAAATTCCTGTATCGTCTCGGTCTGCGTCGCTTCCCGCCTTTGGACGCCGCAGTCAAGCTGTGTGCCTCGCAGGACGCCGCAGTCAGGAGCGTGGCTTTCAAGTATCTATGTGACAATATTCCGTCGAAATATCCGGACTACAATGCCGACAACTTCGCCAACATCGAATTTATACCCGCCGAGAGTGAGGACGGCCATCACATGGGAAATCTGAGAGAGGTAGTTGCATGGTCACATTTACGATTATGTCTGCTGACCGAATTCGTCTCCTCAGGTATTCTCTAATCCGCAATGGAAAGCGCTTGGATTTTCTGTCGTGCAGACAAGCTATCGCGATGCTGCCGTCAGTAAACTAGGTGTGCAGGAGCATCCGCCGACTTCGATGCTCCTTGCCATGCTGGAGAAAACCCCACCCCCTAATGAAGCGACGGCTCGGAAATGGTTTGAAATCCTATCCGAGCGTATCCCAAGTATGTCCACTTCTCACTATATATGCGTCCACGCCCACTCATGCTCTACTAGGTTTCACGCCGTCTCAGCTAGTCATACTCTCTCGGATGCTCATAGTACCGACAAAAGGCTCGAACGCCCAGCCTGTGCGATGGTTGACTCCTACCCAGTGTTATTTGGGTGGGTCTACCAAGGGCGAATTCCACTCGAAGCTCTTTGTCTTCGTGGACCTTGGACCAGTCGCGAACAGATTCCTTAGCGCTTGTGGTTCAAAGAATGAGCCGTCCGTGGAAGAGGTCGCTGAGATCTTGATTGCTGACCCGGACAAGTTTTATGAGCTAACTGGAGGTTACGAGAAGTGAATTTCTTTTTTCCACGCCAGGTTTGACTCCTGATATTGATGGCTTCTTCCTTTAGTTTCTTGGCGGAATTGCGAAACCTTGCTGTGAACAGTCGCTTCCTTCCGTCTGCGACTCTGAGTAAGATGAAGATCTCACCCATTCTGCTTGGTATTCGCCGCCAGAAGTCCACGAAGGGAACCCTAGAGAAGTTAATAGAATGGGATGAAGACGGCTGGGAGCAAATCCACGCTCTTCGGAAACCGCGGGACATCATCATCGCAGACGACACCCACGTGTATCAACTTTTCGGTGATTCCATTTTTGCTGCGCCGCAAGAGGATTTATTAGAAGGTAAAGCCTCCTTGTCTTTCAGTAAAACGTTGCTGATGAAAGAGGAATAGGCTTCTATGAGGCTCTGGGGTCCAAACGGCTGAGCGCGGTCGTCAAGGAAGACTACAAGGTGTCCGATGAATTGTTGAACACCAATACTGCCACCGAAATTCGTGCTCTTGTCTTGGAAAGACTTCCATTATTTCTTCATGAACATACACACACTCGGACAAAGGTGTCGGCTTCTTGGCTGGCAAGCCCCCAGAATTTCAAAGTCAAGGTCTTCAGGAAGCTGACCATCGTCAAATCCCTTGACACTAGTGAGGTGAAACCAAGAACTCAAGAGGCGTCAGCCGCCGCCAAGCGTGTCGGTCAGGGACCCATTGAGTTATGGCTTTCTCATACTGCGCAAGTCGATATGTACGAGTAAGTCGCTACATGATTCCATTTTATATCATCCGCTCAGCAAATGCTCCAGGGTTGCGACATCTTTATGCCGATATTTGTTTGAAACAGTAAAGGTCAATGACGCTCTACTCTTCATGACAATCCTATCTACGGATTTGAAAGCATTGAAGCGCAGAGGGTACAATGGTACGATAGACGTCCCTGTGCTTGTCGTTGTGGATAACCAAGCAAGCTTTCTAGTTGACAAGATTCTCAAGCAACAACAACAAGATAGAAAGATGGCTGAAGAAGCCAGGATGAGCCGTTATATCGGATCGCAGGCCGCCGACTCTTCAGCAGCCCTTGTGCATCAGCCGGTAGCGCCTCAGCCGGTGATGGCAACTCGCCCCGATGTAGCTGCTTCGAGATCGAAATCCCCAACGCGTCACGCCGGATTGCCTGGAGGATGGGAGCCAGCACTGGGTTCACCCCCTCCGCCGGCCATACCTCCTCGAGAGCCTCAGCAGCTTGCAGAGGATATGGAAAGAATTGCTCAGACCAATGCAGCTCCCGCACCTGCCCCTGTCAGCAATGTCAGCAATACGTTGCAGAACTGGACAAGGAAGATCGTTGGACCTGCGGCAACGCAGGATATTGCCAGGATTGGCCAGTCGTCGCAGTGAGTTGCTCTTGACCTTCAGGTCCGCGCTGTATTGAATCATTTAAATGCAGGAATACCCGGACTGTAACTCCTCAGAGCAATATTCGTGGGTGACAATCTCATCAAAGCTTATGCCTTTCTGACCGTCGCCCTCTACAGGAGCTAATGTTGATATGGCGATCAAAGCATGCAAGCCAGAACAGGGAAAGTTGCTTCATAATCGACGGAAGATGGAGATGGTCAAGGAATCCCTAGGTGAAGGGTACTGCGATGTTTCTGGACATGTTGGGCAGCTAGATCATCTGGGTGAGCCGTGTCACGTCTGTGTCCATCTGGTGAAACTCACCGGGCGTTAAGGATCACTCGGAGAAGTAAAGGTCTTTGTGACTAAAGGTGATTACTGATCGAAACCTCCCTCAACATACATCATAGTTACTTACCAATGGTCGTACTCCTTAGATGTGGCCGATATTGCCACCTTCATGGCGCGCAAACGTGAACCGCTCGCTCGTTTCATCCACATTGTTACTCCTATCGCTCGAGTTTACGGTCTTCCGATGACGTCTTTGCACATATTCTACGATATGACCGGAGGCTTGATCGCCTTCAATCGTAGCGGAAGCCTGTTCCTTAATCTGCGATACTTTGAAGCATGGCGTTAGTTTTGTATCTTCCGATGAGCGAGCTTCCTAGCTAATGGTTCTAATTAGACGACAAGGACGTCAAGAATGGCGAACACTCTCAAGCTCAGATATCGTGGTGAGTTATTCTCAGATGCCAGCTTGTTGTGCCATTGCCTACTCTCTCACAGGTTCTTTACCCTGGCCCACGAAATTGCGCACAACCTCATTGAACCGCACAACTCAGAACATGAATTCTACTTTTCTGCAATCTGTGAGGCTCACATTGCTGAGTTCTCGCAGCTTCTCGGACCCTCTGCTATATAGCTTTCGTCACGGACAAATTTTGCGCTGGAATTACGTCGTTATGACTTGGAAGATATGTTAGGTACTATAGAAATTTACGACGATAAATTGGGATAATTACAACGCCAGGCGGCCGCAACATGCGCAAGTTGGTTTCCAGATTCGTGGTGAAGGGGCGTGTTACGCCACAGTACGACTTGCGCTTCATCTGGGCATCATCAGCAGCAGTGTCATCGACGACAAGTGCGAGCCCCCCACCTCTCGGAACGAATGGTGCACCAACGCCATTCTACATGACTTTGCTAGAGAGTGCCCTCTTACCCCAGACTAACAGCCTGTGGAAATAGCAGTTACTCGCGGAAGTTAGTAAATCCACAAACCGGAGGCCTACTACATCTTTCACAGGTGCGTTGGAGCTGGGCGCGCCTGCAGGATCTTTCCGATCCGACTGATTCTGGGACACTTGTTTGTAGATACAGTTGCTGAGTTGCCGAGTATGGTGTATACATAGAGTGTTGCAGGACCGCGTATTGAAGTTCCTTTATGTTCAAGGTAGATTTCCACTCTACAACGAGTACCTAGGACAGATGGTCGCATCTGATGGTGACAAATTTCAATTCACCAGGTACTCCCTGACTCCTCAAATATTCGCGAACAGATTCCTCCGGTCGTCCATCCTCTATCCAGGTGGCTGCCAGTGGTAGAGGAAGCACGCGCCGGCTGCGGGTGATAATGACGAAGTACGGTTTATTCTCCGCGGTCTCCCCTTCGCGAAGGAAGAAACCTTGCTGCTGGAAGTGATCTTTAACTGCATAAGCTATGAACGTGTAAGCGGTGAGCAATGGGTCGAAGAGCTCAGGTCTGTCGAGCGACTCGTAGGGAGAAAGACGAGTACACCATGCAATGAACTGGTCGTCGGGGATCTTGATCCCTCCAAAGATCCCGAGTCGCGGCGCTGTTGGCTCTTCAGACATCTGCTGACAATTAGTGCGATGTCATGAAGCCGCCTGGTTAGAATGCACAGTGACGACTTGTGTATTTGTTTGGTGGCTTTTGCTGTTGGCTGTATGGCCGTGCCAGTGACCGTTGGACCAAAGAAAATACACCTATCGAGACGAACGGGAGCGGGTCAGAACTACATAGTCAGCGTGCAGGCAGCGCACCTAGTGAGATGACGGGAGCGGGTCAGACAGGGCAAAGCTACTCTTTGATACCGCCGCGCATCTCACTAAGCCTGCCTAGCGAATACGAACTCTGTCAGTAGACGGAGTTGAGATCGAGGGGGTATGACCCCGACGATGATTGATGACGCATGAGCGCTTGCATGAGCGAAAGCAGCCACACGGTGGCCGAATGAATGCTTCCTTTGACCGAAGACGGCCAAATCCGAGAGTGTAGACTTCGTACAGTGAGCACTAAGTCTATAAACACATTTTAAACCCACACAATATGTAATCTCATTGTTTCATCAGTGTTGGGTGGTATGCACTGCAGTATAGTTCGTCACCGGTCAATCAACCCACAACTGACCGTGAAGGTAAGCCAGATGGTTTAGCACTACCACTTGGTAGGTCTCTTAGACATATTTCAACCAAGATGAAAACACCATTTGACTGTGCATGAGATCTCTTCAAACTACTGCCAAGGGTGTTCACCCTTTCTCAGCCATTCCCAAACCCTGATGGCACCTCAGGTGATAGCTGGGATACCTGTGCTTAGTCCCACTAGAGCAGCAATGCAAGATTGGCTTACTGTATTTAGGACCTCCACCACCTTCTGGAACCGTCCAGGTAATATCTTGTGTTGGCACCTTGATGTCGCACAGTTTGCAGTGGATGCAGTTCTATAAAAGAAAACACCGTGATGGTCAGCCTGGTCGACTACACCAGCAACGTGCCCACCTGTGAGTTTATGACCAGCTTGTGCCCGTTCCACCCCTCCGTAGCTGCATTAGCTTCGTCTTCTATGTACTCGTATACACCGGCCGGGCACGCGCGCTGTAACAGTCCTGCATACTCGCTTACATTTCGCTGGACATGGTCTTTGCGAAGCTTCAGGTCCTCCACGCCACCTTTGCGAACGCGAAGATGAACCGGCTGGTCCTCTGTATGGTTGGTACCGGTGAGCGCCAGCGACGTCAAAAGATCTGTCGACAACGGCGGTTGGGGTGCTGGATAGTCGATGGGCTTGAATCGATAAGCTGGCTGGGTATGTCCTGCATCCGTAAGTCCCGTCCTGTTACGGAAAGTCCACGGTGTCCGTCCCTTGAGAATGAGGGAATCCACGCCAGAGTATGCAATACCGCCCCAGATACCCAGTGGTGTATCGAAGCTCGCGCGCAGGTTACGTACTTCGTTAAGGTCTGACCAGACCCAACTATTCCGCAGTGCCGTGTCATACTTGCTCATGTCGCTTGGTGCGTTGGTTTCGGTGCCAGGGGACTCGCTAAGGACGTCCGCTGCAGCCTCTGCGGCAAGCATCCCGCTCTTCATCGCATTATGGGTTCCTTTGATCTTGGCGATGTTGACGAAACCAGCAGAGCACCCTATTAACGCACCGCCAGGGAAGTTGAGCTGCGGAACGGACTGTAAGCCACCTTCGTTTAGCGACCGAGCGCCATAGGCGATTCGTGTCGATGAGCCGGAGAGGAGACGGGCGAAGTAGGGATGATGTTTCATGCGCTGCAATGATGAAGTCAGACCGAGAACGCAACCCACCAGGCACATAAAAGCAAACCTGTAGCTCCTTGTATGGACTCAAGTACGGGTTGGCATAGTCGAGACCAATGACGAGTCCCAAACTGACGAGTCCGTCGGCCATGTGATAAACCCATCCTCCGCCGTAGGTCTTGTAGTCTAGCGGCCAACCCATCGTGTGAACTACCTCGCCCGGCCTATATTGACTAGGGTCGACGCGCCAGACTTCCTTGAGACCAATTCCATACGTCTGAGGATCAGCGTTGCGGCGTAGCTCGAACCTATTGACGAGTTCCTTGGACAGAGAGCCATGCGCGCCTTCTGCGATGAGCGTGACCTTTGCACGGAACTCCATGCCGGGCTCGAAGGATTCCTTCATTCGACTCTGCCTGTCTAGTCCAACCTCGTTGGTCCGGACGCCCGCGACGCTCTTGCCGTCCTCGTCATACACCAAGCCAGCACCCGCGAACCCTGGGTACACTTCGACTCCTAACTCCTCCGCGATAGCCCCGAGCCACGCAGAGAATTGAGAGAGAGAAGTGATGTAGTTTCCGTCATTGGACATTTGTGGAGGGTGGGGTATAGGAATGGAGAAAGACTTGGTGAGGAATCGCATCGTAGACGACGTCGCGGGTTGCTTGAGCGGATTGTCATCTCTCGATGACCAGTCAGGTAGGAGTTCATTAAGAGCGCGAGGCTCTATGACAGCGCCGGAAAGTATGTGAGAGCCTGAATACGGTTGTGATCAATAGGGAATATCGAGAAATATTGCGGGTGGGTGTCTGACGAACCTACTTCAGCGCCCTTCTCCAGTACAACTACTCTGAACTCCTTCCCTCTCTCCTGCTCGAGCTGCTTCAGACGGATAGCAGCGCTTAACCCAGCAGGACCAGCCCCGACGATGCAGACGTCGACCTCCTCCGAGATACGTTCCACTGCAGCGGGGTCAAATGGCTCTCGCTGCCGTGTGGCAGAATAATGAAACGATCTCAGTGAGCGAGACAAAGCTATACGTCGCCGTGCGCAGGTCAACATTGTGCCTACGAACGGTGAATTCGCAGATATGATTTTAGCAATGAGCACCGTAGCTGGTACTTTGTGGTACTACCCAGCACTTCTTTCGACTTGTTGTGGATCAAAGAAGATTCAGGGTGTCATTTGATTCCGATTCGGCAACTATTGCCGAGTCACACTTGTCACAAATTGGTCACTCATGGTCACTCACACGTCACCCTACCTCTCGTCACGCTCTCACAGCGTTCCGAAGTCATCGAACGCAACGGTGACGGCAACCCTTGGAAATTTGTGAACCTTGTCCTCAACATCGTGGTTACTATTCAGCCTAGCACAGGCGCAGGTCTTGCGCCGTCTCAATGACTGGGTTCTCTGCTATACCCCTCGCGGACGAGGAAAATGCTGCCAATGACCGTGGTCATTGGGCTGGCATTGCCCAGATACTTGGTCCAAGATGGGCACAGCTACCTTCCCTAACCATAGGTCTCCTCGGCGTTCAGGTGCTTTGGTCTGTAGAAATGTCATATGGTAGGCACATGTAAAGCACCCTCTCCATGTAAACTGACGTCATACAGCCTCCCCATACCTACTTTCACTCGGCTTGACCAAGTCCTTGATGGCAATCGTTTTTCTGGCCGGACCACTCTCAGGTCTCATCGTGCAGCCGATGATAGGTAGGCCCGCAGCTGGGTTTCTTCCCGGTCTTCACTTAGTTGTCATTCAGGAATACTCGCGGACAACTCAAAATCTCGCTTCGGAAGACGGCGACCACTCATCCTCGTAGGTACAGTTCTGTGCGGCTGTGCTACCCTTCTCTTGGGGTTTACAAGACCAGTGGCGACAATATTTACTACACTTGACTCAACTTCGGTTCGTCTTCTCATCGCAAACGCTCCTCGGCTTGTGAATTAATCCGAGTTGCAGAACGATATCCTGACTATCTGGCTTGCCGTCATTTCTATTTACTGTATTGACTTTTCTATTAATGCTGGTATGTGCGGCCTTCCCAAGTCAAACGCCCCTAATTCGTTTCGGTGTCAGTTCAAGCCCTGGATCGCGCTCTACTAGTGGACACCTTGCCTACGGGAGATCAACCTAGCGGCAATGCTTGGGCAGCTCGAATGCTGTCCGTCGGGAGCGTCGCAGGATTTTTTGTGTACGTCGTTAATATCCCTCGAGGACGTCAGGAATTCATCGAGCGGAAATCTAGAGGGGGCTTGGACCTTCCGCGGCTGTTACCCTTCTTTGGGAGTGTTCAATTAGAAGTTCTCTCCGTCGTCGCAACCCTGCTTTTGTTGACGACACATCTATGGGTGTCCTCACGGGTAGAGGAGCGCATATTACTATCTTCTTCGTGAGTTCATTTTCATCTGAGTACCGCTGAGTTGACCCCGCTCTTCATACCTGCAGCAGCAGCAAAAGTTTTCGACAGGAAATTAAGGGGCTTTGGAAGACTCTTGTATGCCTTCCTAGAGTTATCCGACAAATTGTGCGTTTGCATTATTCACTAATCAAATCAACGGTGACCTATATCGCCAGTGCTTCATCCAATTCTTGTATGTTTTCTCGTTTGTAGTGACCATCCCAGGCCCTTATGAATGCTAGTGCATGGCTCGCATGGTTTCCTGTGTTGTTTTACACTACAGTATATATTGGCGACCTTCACAAGGCGTCCTCACCCATACCACAAGATGACGACGCGGCCATCGCACTCGATGCCGAATCGACTAGACTCGGAACACGTGCCTTGTTCTATAGTGCGCTGGTGTCACTAGCTGCCAACATCATCATGCCCTCGTTCGTCCGACAAAAAGAGTCACATGCCTCGAGTCCCCTCCAGCCGAAGAAGACGTGGTTAGAACGTGTTCGGATACACTTGGCTAGTTTATGGGCGGTGTCCCATTTCGTCTTCGCGTTTTGTATGGCTGCCACATTGTGCGTTCATCGATCTTACTCTATATCATTCACATCAGCGGCGAATCTATTGACCATTGATCTATTTACCCCTTCCCTTTCCTCGTTGGAAAACACAGTGTGACGTCAAGTGTATCAGGCGCGACATTTATCATGGCTGTCACCGGGTTCTGTTGGGCAGTCACACAGTGGGCACCCTTTGCTCTGGTGAGTACAGTTTACGGAAGAGGTTGAGGTACTTCGTTACGCAGTCTGTTCTTACCCCATACCCCAATGGCATCTTTAGCTCGCGGAGGCAATACTGTCACACCCAGCCTCAGATGATGCGGGGTCAATCCATCTCGCCGACACGCGCACGAATCGCATTGCCCGTCTGAGCGATGACGTCGAACATGATGCTGATGCGGAAGAGACCCGACAGCTCTTCCAGGCCGAATTGGACGAGGACGAAGACGACAGCGCCGACGTTCACGCTCATAGCCATCCTCGTGCAGATGGCGATAGCCCTTCCCATTCCACGAGAACATCTTTGCCTGAAGAAGACCATGACCAAGCACCGCATCCGAGGATCATGGGGCTGGGGAATTCTAGGGCACGAGTCAGCAGAATTGATATAGACTTCTCCGCTTCTCCATCTTCTGCTTCTCGCCGCGCGGAGAATGGCATGACGTCGTCGTCAGGGTCAGGTAGGAAGCCAGCCAATGGCCTCAGTTCACAGGCAGGTGCCATCATCGTGCGTAGTCTTTCATTCAATCTTGCGTTTTCGGGTCTCCCTGTTAAATTAACTTGTTACTCACGCACCTCCTTTCCCTCCCCCCTTCCCCGTTTACCCTCCAACCACCTTCCCAGGGCATTCACAACATGTTCATCGTCATACCTCAATTCCTCGTGACAGGTATTTCATCGATAATCTTTGCGATCGTCGATCCGGACAAGTCTGTCTTGCACGGCCACCACCCTGGTAATACACTACCTGGCAACGGGACGATCACCCCCGCCGCCCAGGATGTCGCAAGACACCTCATCCCCCGCGAGGACGAGTTTCCAGAGAGTGGGCCCAACTCAATAGCGATCATTTTCCGGTAAACTTTATTGCCATGCTCTGCGCGCATGTCTTCGGTCCTAATCGTCGATTTTCATTCGTCTTAGTTTAGGAGGCGTCGCGGCCGCCATTGCGTTTGTTCTCTGCTTGCGCCTCGCAAAGGAGCTAAAGCGCCATTGATCTGGCCTTCAAAGTGGACCATAATTTGTTCATACACATAACATGATTACACGTGCTATTCGGAGTCACCCTTCTTATAATCCTACACGTATGGACTTGACCCATGACGTAGACAAGGACCTTTCCCCCATTGCACCCCAAATTAGAAGACCGTCCCGTCGCTCACAATGTCAATCGGAGGTCCCCCCGTGGATGGGCGGAGCTTTTTAGCGATCTCCCTTCCACCCTTCCAAGTCGCACTCTCAAGTACCTGCGCAAGCGTCAGCTTGTCCTTGGGAAGGTTATGCTTGCGCCGAATAGCATCTGCGATGCGATCTCTGAGATATGGATCAGTTTCATCGGTTTATCGCCGTTTCAGGGCAAGTATGACGCAAACTGACAATTCAATAACCGTCATGGCTCGCCATTCGACCACGGCAGGATGTGAGGGGGGTAGACGAGGGATCCCGCTCCGATCCGGGTAACATTCGGATGAAAGGACGCCTGGGCGCAGGGTCAAGACGCCAAAATCAACCAATAAACCACCTATTATACCCAACGTTAGCACTCTTGCAAGACAGGTCTGACCGGATCCCGAGACCAATCTTACCGTTGCGGTACTCTGGCAAGCCTGTCATATCTTCCAGTCCATCAAAAACCCAACCCAGAAGTTTCTCCATTGGCTCGATAAGGCTGTATGTTATCCATCCCGTCAGCTTATGGAATGGTACCAAATCCTCGCCTTCCGTTTGACCGGGCTGCTTTAGCACCGAACACGACCACACGTCCCCGAGCGAAACACCGTCCAAGGTAAGTCTTGCAGGCCAAATAGGAGACAAGCCTTCTATCAGAACAGCCCAAAGAGCGGATATGTGGACACGTCGAGTCGACCCTTCGAGCTTGGACTCTGCCTCGAGGAAATCTGGAAGGTGTTTCATGAGTGACAACTCATAATAGGGGGTATGACGCAATTGATACCAACCAAGCATATTACCGGGCCTCGCATCGTCACCAAAGAATTGGGGGTTCGATTTGAGCGCTGTGCTGAGGTTGACGAGTAGAGACGTTCTTCCCTCTAGACCGACCATCGGGTTTGAGCTGCTGACTTGCATCGCCTCGGTAACTTTATCAACAGTGATTTGAGCCAGTCCTTCAGCTGTATATCATTCATCATCAGTTATGTGCGATTTTGAAATGGGATTGGTGATAAGAACCGTCTACTCTGTAGGGCTGTGACGCAGAACCTGAGAAAAGGCCCTCTTCAAACATGTGGACGCTAGCGACGCCCAATCCTTCTGATCGAGAGAAGGTCTGACCCGAATCATTTTCGGTGTATGTCCATTGATTTCCTGCACCTGCGTCCAGCAAGACGGATACGAGGAACAGATCGATAACGCGTTTGCACTTTTCCTTTGCGTCCAGCGGAGTACCTGATACGTCCCAGGTTCGGAGCATAGGTTCGATGCGAGACCGACCCGCATCCAGATGGCGCCATCGACCGTGCGGGGGGATCTAGAATCACAAGGCGCAGATGAGCGACGATACAGTTTCATTCATACTGAAAGTGTGAGAAGCGGGCTCACAGATGTAAACTCATTCGCATAGTCCCTCTACAAGGGCAGCAGATTTGTCATTGACAGGGAAGCAAGACAAGGACGTCACACACCTCGATGATCCCCGCACAAAACTCAATCACAGCATCCTCCTTTCCAGGGTCATAATCAAAGTACTGCAGCTGACCCTTTTTCGCAAGATCGTGCACTTGGGTACAACGCTGTCTGATGGAAGGCAATGTGCGCAGGTACATAGCCCGAGCACGAGGAGAGCTATCTTGACTCAGTAACATGTTACCTGTAAATTGGACTGTGGGCTTCACTGCACGTTCTTGTTTGAAGATGACCTGGGTTGGCGCGTCAATGAAATTCGAATCACTGAGCAGCCAAGCGAAGCAGATGATCATCGATGTAGTTCATACCTTTTATGGTCTCCCCCTGTGCGGCCACTGGGACCCGCATCGAGGACCTTGCCATCTCGGTGCGAACGGCTACTATGTCTTCCAAGTGCACCGACTTTCCCTTTGGGATGCCCACGATGCTAAGCCCTGGTACGCCAACTCCCGCTGTGTTTCAGGTCCAAAGTCACGTCGTCCGCATTGTCCAATTTGCATTACCCCGGAGGCCTCTCTTCCGCGAAATTGCTGCATTTTCACAGCTGGCACACCGTCGCATCAACTTCTTTCTACCCACATAGCTTCAACCGGTATTTTTCTGAAATGGATCCGAGCCTGACATGTAGTACGGGCGCTCAAGCTCAAGGGCATTCGAAAGCCGATGGCAAAGCGCGAGGCCGACTCGTGCTAGAAGTCCCCTCCGCGCAGTTTCATTGCAAAACACCCTCAACCTGACTCATCTACCTAGAGCCTATAATGCGACTTCACGTGTATTCTGCAAGTGCCAGTAATCAGCCTCGCCTGCAGTGCCACCAATTCAATAGCGGCCCTCATTGTGAACGCGAGGTGCAAAAGCTACATCACTCAATGATCGGACAAGTGCCAGAGACGAAGAAAAAATAGATTAATAAAAACTGTTGATACATCGCATGGCAAGTAGCTGTCAACACCCTCATTAAGCGTTCTATCTAGCACAATGGCCACATAACGAATTTCTGGTTTGGGTTGTTACATATTGCGCTCTTCCCATCCTAAGGGTTTGTCATCAGTTCAACTCCTCAAACTGTATTGAACATTGACCAACGGACATTTGCGAGCACGTAGAGGAACATGCTAAACAGCCCCGCACATGCTGGGCGCTGTACCGGCACCGACTCGAGTTGCAATCGACCTGAGTATGGCAACTTTAGCAAACAAGCGCTGTGGAGCTGATTCTGAGTGACTGCCACCTTGCTCTCGGTGAATGGTTCTTTGTGGCCACACGAGTACTCGATGCATTGGAGCTCGCGGTAACACATTTCGATATCAGGTGGAGTAGTGGGTAGTCTGCTCTCCGGGGTCAGTAAACGTGCCGAACGACGACGAGAATAAGCTCACAAGATTAGAGTAGATTAGGAGAATTTGAGTTAGAGGTATAAGACAGTAGATCGCAGCTGGCAAGCTCGTTGTGGGGCATTCCTACAGACTTGAGAGCAACCTTTATACGTTTTGTCGCCCTCAAGGTCAGGGCAATCGGCGGATGAAGAGGCCGAGCAGATCTTGCTAGAGCCCATTCCAACTTCAGGAGAAGCCCACATCTGTAGAGATCACTGAGACTTGTGGGGTGACATGCCGAACATGGGGCATCAATTTTCGACATGCATAGCGCCTTGCTTCCACGAAGACAGCCAAAGTCGATCATATGATTGAGATGTGAAGATCCACGCCCTCATAAAAGGGCTGGGGCATCATGCCCGGCCCAGTCATACATCAAACCAGCTGATATGAAGTTGGATCGCGGAGTCAGCTCTCGGAATGTGCAAGAAATATTTCTGGGCACGTACCCAAACTATCAAGTCAAATCCCGTGATTCCCAGTGGCCTAATGAAGAGAATACCAGACCTTGTGCTGCTCATTGGACCGATGTGTGTGTGGGGGGATCAAAGAGGTGAGCGTGGACAAGACGGGATCCTCTAAACACATGAAGGAAATGATGCAGCGTGTTTGTTTACGTCTTTGAAGTCGACGCACTTTCGGCAGGCGGCATATGTGGTCAAAATGAATTGGTCCCATGGTCTCGAGATCCCCTCAAAGACGGTCCTCGTCGCTTGCTCTCTAGCTACGCAAGACGCAGGGGCCAAGTAATATTAAGGAAAATATTATTCACATAACTCCCGCGGCTCACGAGGCAATGTTGAAGCGTGAGATTAGTGAGGACTTATAACCGTTCCCTGAGGACTTGAGAGGTCCACCACTGAGGCCGCTAAGAGGGCGCAAATGGGGTAGTACAGCTGCTCCAAGTTCGCCGTTACGGGGTTACCGACTATGGCGGCTCAAAAATAGAGACAATACCAGGGTCAGAACAAACAAACCAAGCACTAAAGGTAGTTTCGGGAGATATTCTCATCAGTGAAGCATTATGGGGTGACATCTAGAGGTACGAAATATGAAACGCACGCCTGTGAATGCTTTAATCTTGTCAGCCATCTGGGTAGGCGCGCTAGAAGGTCCGACCTTTGAAAAACAGGATGTGCATTACCCTTGCCACTTCATCCTTGGACAGATCGCGCGCCGCGTTTCCAGAAGTCATGCTCCCACCAGTCGCCAGCGACTCGTGTAGCCGAAAGACCCCGCTCGAAAGTATCACCGTTCGATGAACGGCTCAAAAACCACAGCTCTTTAACTCCTATTCGACGCAAGTATGCTTGCATTTCTGGGTAATTCTCACCCACGCGATGGGGTCCGTGGCTGTCATCGGAGAGGGCCAGGCGACCGCCCAATTCGAGAATTAACTAGTGGTGGCATGAGGGCATGCAAGAGGAGCGATCTTGGCACGCACTGCTGCGACGTCCTCCCCAGGATATGAGGTCTTCCAGCCCTTTCTCAAGGCGGCCGCGTTAACCTCGAACAAAGCGCCATACTTGATGGCGAAGTTAACGTTTCTTTTTAATTTCTCCCAGGCGTTCGGAAATTCCGAGAATCGTAACTCCGGGTTGTAGAGTCTGCATAGATCCAGGTGACCGATAATTTCCGGGCGAAAACGTTCCAGCAATCGGTAATGCGCATCAAAGTATGCTGAGAGAAACTTGTCCATGTGACCTCTTCCGGGGGCAATAATATCAGCCACTGTATCTGTGAAGCTATGTAGAGCTCTCTCGAACAAGGCATGATCGAAGTCGATGGGGATGCTGTTGACGTGATGGATTGAGCCAACGATGTACTCGATGCGACTGGAATGTTCACTGAGAAGGGCGCTCAGGTTTTCTAGATCGCTTTCAGTGATGAACTCGGTCTCTAGACCGACCAGCAGTGTGATTCGGGAAGCGTAGGTTGACTTGAGCCTATGGGCTTCGTCCAAGAAGTCCGTGAATTGCTGCATGAGGGTATCAGGTGACAGCCCTGTCTAAGTGCAAGGAAACATGAGTCCAGTACTAAGATCATTTCAGGAAAAGAAGGAACCTCTTCCGGATATAAATCCTCCAGTCTATACCGAGGAACATGTTCGGTCAGACCGTAGACCAAAAAACCTTGCTTAATGGCCTCTAGCACAACATCCTCAAGGGTCCCAGTTGCATGTTTGCAAAACTGGCCAGAGTGCGAGTGGTGACTGTAAGGCATCAACGTCGATCTTGTGAAAAAGCAACCAATCGATTGGGCTGTAACCACAGCGAGATCATTACGTAAATCCATCTGAAAAGGCTATCTAAATTCGATTTGACGCTTGTCCTCATTGCATGGCGCCCATTGTATTCCGCTACAGTAACCTACAGTGAGTCCCCCACTTTAATGCGACAACAGTGCATTGAATGGCCCATCATCCCGAAGTTCCAAAGGTCGGTGTAGTAAGGTGGAGGAATATGAAAATCAAAAACCCAACTCTGCTTCTCGCCCTGAAAATTTCACACCGGGCTGCCGTCACCCTCCATCGATGTGACTGGGCACTGATCGGCTGATTGATCTGGTTTCTGCTCGCCGGAACCACACATAGGCACTAGTGATATTTCATCGACGACAGCCGGCATGCCCCAACAGCAGTTACTTTGGCATGTGGGGTTAGTCTATCAGACGTTGGGATCTGTTGGGGTTCCCAACGAATGTAAGGCTGTGTCAGGTGGCCGACTGTAACTGTCAAAAATGCTTTCATTAATTTGCGGGAAATAAAGTCAAGAGAACATACGGAAGGGGTCCCTCGTCGGGAAGCCTTTGGCATAGGGCTAGACCGTCTTGAAGATGAGGGCGTTGGAACAGCACTTCCAGTTCCCCTCCCCCTAGTGGAAGAAGCCGTTCGGAGCTGTGCTACCCCAGCCACGGGTTGTACCGCAGGCTGCTTGTTCCAGGGCATTTGAAGGCGAAACCAACCCAGCCATGTTTTCAGCGCGGCAGATCGCTCCCGCTCTTGTCGCTTCCGCTCGAATGCCGCACGGTAGCGTTCATAAGACTCGCGAAATGATCGATCCACGCGAGAAGAAAAAATAAGCTCACCACGAGGGTTGGTCGTGGGGGGAATGGGGGATATGGGTACTGAAGTACCGCGGTCCGTTGGTGAAGATTGAGTTGAGGATCGATTTCCAGCTTCGAGTGAGGGCTGTGGCCGCGGAAAAAGTAGCGATGAAGGGTTGAATGAAAATTTTGACCGTAAAGGTGGCTTCCGGACGTTGAGGTACATGTTGAACGAACGAAGTGCTTTGTTCGCATGGGGGACATAGCTTCGAGAACGTTTACGATCAGGGAAATTCTGATTTAACGAAAACAGTGATTCGTACCGATTAGCATAAGCAATCTTCTCAGAATACATCCCACTGGCGAAGAAGAGGAGAAGTGTGGTGACCGCGACGAATAGCACACCAGAAGCAAAGTAGGGATGGGGTTTGACGCTGGTGACGTTTCCGTAAACATCTGGAAGGATATTTCGAAGGACATAGGTATAGGGTATGTCTAGAAATGCCGTCTGTAGTAGGACTTCGGACAAGAGGAAGGCAATGGCAAGGACAAGATGTAGAAGGAACACTGCCCAGCGGCTCAGTCCAGGGCAGTGAATCATGAGATGAGGTGCTTACGTTGGTAGCGAGACTTTCGGCGTTGTAAAATTGCAGCATTTGACTTTAGCCTCTCTTCGAACAAGAGCAAGTCACGGTAAGTTGCTGGATCGTTGGAAGGATGAAACGAAGCTCGCGAATGCTGTGACGCATGGCGAGGGGCCATGCACTCAGACCAGAAATTCTGTTTTCTGGCCAGCCTAGCAGTCTGAGATGATGTCGGTAACCGGTGCCCTGTTCACGGTAGAGCTGTGCGCAGTAACTCTACTGTGCATGTAGTTCCAACAACCACTACCTTGACTTCAAGGTAGCTGGCTGCTGGTAGTTGTGTAGGAAGTACTTGCAAGTTAGTACTACCTATTGCTCAGCAAGCGCGCAAATTGAGTGTCTTATGATTCACGTGATCGGACTCATGTGTACAAATGGAGACGCGACCTGCAGCGTGTTCGGCGTGAGGCAGCAGTTTGCTCTGCAACTCCGAGCACGCAACTCCACGTCACCAAACGACGACCGCCAAATTAAATCTTTCAGAGCGAGTACAAGCTTGCCTGCTGGTAATCATCTACTAGCTAATGATGACTGTCACTCTACTCGCCTCCGTTTCTTTATTTGCGCTGGTCGTCACTAGTCGACCCATACTGCCTGACTCTGAGCTGTAAGTTACTAGCTACATGCTGCGGACATAGATTAAACGTCTCCATTTGCGCCCAGAAATATCCGAACCTCATCTGGACTCCGGGATGCGGTCCAGGCCGTTTTGCAGATCCACCCAGGGTTGGTCTTTTCTTCCACAAACTCAACGTGTTCTTTGTGAAAGCTAAGCTTCTTCGGTTTGCAATGTATGTAGCAGCGATATATCGAAGCTCGATGCAGCGCATGTTCAGCTTCTCGCTGTAGAGCAGCAGAACGGATATCTCTCCCAACTGGGCGATGACTCCATCAAGGCAATCGTATCTTTGGGACTTGCCTCTGGACAAAAATCGCCCGTAGAAGCGCTTCCGAGCGATTTTGTTAGCGATGAGAAACCGGGCAACAACGACACACTTGCTGACGACAAACCTGTCGACGTCCCCTTCACCAATGGCGCCGAGGGATCGGCCTCCGCAGAGCCGGTTCCGAGCGAGCCCGGCCATGCGGTTACACCTTCGTCATGGGAGCGCGACGAGAGTGCCTCAACTACTCCAATACTGGTCCTAGCGTTCTCTTGCGTAGCCGCATTCCTAGCGCTGGCGTGTATCGCGCTGACGCTGTATCTCACTAAGCACCTGCGGTCTCACATGCTTTCTTCAAGGAGGGCTTGGGAGCTACTTCCGCGTTTTCAGAAGCAGATGTCAGGGTTATCACAGCCCACTGTTGCGGTTTTAGCCCGAGAAAAACCTCTTCCCGGAACTGGTCTTTTATTACAGACAGGCGCTCCGCAGCGGCACCTCGATGCTGATGAGGGGACCATCGAGAAATGCGGGTTGCACGTCGAGGAGAAACTCGTCTATTTTGATGCCATATCGGATATGGACTCAGAGTGGGATGACGTGGACGAGAAGTACCAGGATGCCCTCGATACGACTCCTCTCGCACCGACGCGTGATCTCGCACCGGACGAAGATGGGCATCCTGACCAAGCCCATTTTATAGATCCACCTCTCGCCTCCTTGCATCCTGACACACCTGGACAACATCCACGCCTGACACCCGAGCATCACGCTCCAGTGATGCGCGAATTATGCACTTCTCCCGTCTCCCGCCCTGCTTGGTCAGTTCGAGGGATCGACTCTCCTTCGTTGGGTTTACCCACGTCAGTTTCTTCCGTCGACCCCACCTCGCAGCCCCTCATCCATCCCCGCCGCCGTGCCTACCGCTCAGCCGTTCCCGAATTTGACATCGCCCTGGCGATGCAGCTGCGTCCTGGCCTTGGCATTGGCGCAGATCCTGCATGGATGGTTCGTTTCCTGATGGCCATCTTCGGATGGTTTGCAGTCGCCTTGACTGGCGATCGATAAAGCAAGTCACTAAACCCTGACAGCGCATGCTTGGCTGTCCGTCAGAGTTGTTTAAGACTTGGCTTGCCTCTGGAAGGCGCCTGCGTAAATCCCAAATTGTCTAAATTCCATCATGGATTATAATGAAACCACCTTATGCGCACACTATTAGTATGGTCCCCCCCTCTCATTTTTCTCATAACGCCTTCAACCCTCCCTCTTCATTCTCCATTCATGACACCCATTGTTATTCTGCAATCTGCATCGTACCAAAGCAACGAAGTGGAATTTGCGGAAACTGATTTTATATACACATGGTTCTCACCTTGCACGTCTGGCCACATACACTGGGACTCATTTATCTACGCAACATCAATTGATGTGCTTTGGGTAGTTTGCGTGCCCACATCCGAATCTTCCATGATACGGCTTATCGTTCTGTGCTTGTAACTATGACTGTACCCATAATTGGTTTGTTGCATTTTGGTTGAATTTTATTTAGCAGGGACATTGGAGTTGTTTTCTGGATATACAGTAAGGTAGTTGACTTGCTGGAAGATTGGTCATTTGGAGGGTTGGTGAGCTGAGAAGATCAATATTACTAATTATAGTAGAAGTACTTGTGACATGGGAGTAATGACAAGAATAGTGGGAATGGGATTAGAAACCCAGGCAAGATTAGTGGGATTGACCTTAAATACAGTACGCCATCTCATAGTGCATAACATCGGTCCCCAACCCACGTTATGCATTATGAGGTTGTATGCAACATGGTATTGTCACATTATGTGACAGGGTGTGATGCAGTATGTGGTCCTGCGGGGGCGATGTCACACTGTGTGCAATGTATTAGATCTATGGTAGGTACATGCAAAGTGTATGATAACGAGTGAAGCTATGAAATAAAAGGCTATGGATGTGAATTAGTGGGGGCAGGATGGAAAAAAACGGTCCAAGGTTGTCTGTTTCTTAGAATCTAAGTCAGCCTTTCTCAAATGAGCACACAGCTTTTGAAGCTGGTGCTGCATACTGTTGGCGTTGAGACCATCGACTTCTGTGTGCTGTAAACATAAGCTCTCCAGCTGCTGGCATAGATCCATGCCCTGACATGGAGTAAGCACTGGTTCCATGCTGTCATCATCACCACCCTTGTCTGTACTGCTTTCACTGCTGCTATCCGATCTGAGTCTGTTCCTCATTGCACCACTGGCAAATGTTTGTTTCACCTCCTTGATGATGTCAGCGTTGCTGCCCAGATAGCAGTAAGGTGAGTTGCCAACCTTCTTTTCAGCAATTGGGTTGAGGAGGTCCTTGAGTGTGGGTCGTGTCCCCTGGATGTGTTTCTGATTGTGAAGGTTGTCAATGGCTTGCATCAATTCAGTCACAGCATGATTGAGTTTGGGGAGTTTGGGAAGTTCAGAGGGGGCTGTTGAGTTATGATGTACTTGTCACAGCTTAGTCATAGCTTAAGTAATTAGTAGTCATGTCACTCCTACATTTAGTATATAAAGGCAGCACTTCAGAGCGCCTCAATAACAGCTCTTTTACTCTCAATTGTATCATCCATACTTGAGTCTTCTCTATCTCCACACAGGTGAGTTAGAGCGCATTCCTTTGCACATAGAGCTATTGCAGCTCCCTGTCTCAACAGGTTATAAGCCCTACTTAGCAGCATGTGGAGTGCCTTCATGGCTGCACCACACAGTGCTCAAGCTCACCTGAGTGTCGCCTTAAATGGCTTGACACTACAGAGCTTGACATTATGGCTGCCTTATGGCGCAGACTGTCGGAGATAGTACACAACTACATTGCTGCCATCTACAGGATTCAAGAAGCGCTTTCCTAGCTGCTTATTGTCATGCAGAACACTATGCTGACATCTTGATCCACAGATAAACATGTCTAACACTCTTACATCCCTTGTCCCCGTCCTTACTGGTGCTAACTGGCAGGACTGGTCCCCTCTTATTGAGGCCTACCTCATGTCCCAAGGACAGTGGTATGTGATGATAGATGCTCGTCCTGAACCATCCACATCCCTGGACAACTCCTCTGCTGTCAATGACTGGGACCAAGACAATGCCCAGGCTACGGGCAATATCTGCCTCCATCTCTCACCTGCCGTCCGCACCAAAGTGTCGATGTGCAGAATGGCCAAAGAACTCTATGACAGCTTACAAGCTGAGTATGGAAAACCTGGCATTTCTGCCGCATACTCTGAGTTCAAAGCCCTCCTCAAGATAAGCATCCCATCCAACTCACATCCTGGCCCTGCTATGGATAAAATCCAAGCCCACTTTGCTCGTCTCAAGGATGCTTCCTTCGAGATTTCAGAGAAAGTGCAGTGCATGATCCTCATGGCCAAGCTCCCTCCTCCTATGGAGGTGATTGCTCAGCTCATGAATCAGTCTAGTGCAAGTGAGGAAACACTTGCAAAGATGAACATTGCTTCTATCTATCGCGGTGCCGTCCTAAGCTGGGAGCAGAAGGACTCTCGCCCCCGCCGAAACACCGAAGCTAACAAGCTTAGCACTGTCAAGCGCAAGCAGCGTGATCCCAAGTTCTGGAATCAACAGCAGCAGCACCCTCAAAATGAGGGCAGCTCGCACAAAAAGGAACAGGATGGAAAGGGCAAGACTAGACGCAGTAAGCGTGCTGGCAGGGGAGGCCATCAGTCTCAACCCCAGCATCAGCATCATGATCATTCGCACTTTGCTCAAAATGAGCAGTACCACTTCTCCAACACTATCACAACTGGTCCCGTTCTGACAGTCAACCCTCCTCTTGCGGCCTGTAAAACGGCCTCTCTCCAACTCGGGCCCCCTGCTTGGCCCATCACAAAGCAGGCTATTGATCTTGTCCGACGCATCAGTGTCGAACCCTCCTTTGAAGGTGTTCGCACCCTTGAAACCATTGTGGCAGACACTGCCAGCCCCTCCAAGCACCCTCATCTCAAGGAGCGCATTGTGAGCTGTGGTCCATCTCCCGTCCCATCTGAGGACATTGTGTCCCTTGGAGATGACTTGGACGAGGAAATTGCGAACACTGCCGGGATTTTCCCTGATACCATGGACATCGTTGACTCTTACTTCGACAATGACGAGGATGAATTATTCTTGACCATGAGGCAAGTCAATTCCCCCTATGCACACCACTACAATGCTGACGCGTTTGCTGCCTTCTTTGATGTGCAAACACCAGTAGTTAGTGAATGTCCCATAGCCTACATGGGAATCAATCATCTTTGTGTGCACTCTATGAGTTATGCACTGTGCACAAATTGTAAGGGAAAATCAGTAGAACAAGAGGAAGTATCCCCTTGGGTACTTGACTTGGGTGCATCACTGCACTTTACATTCAAACTAAATGACTTCATCAATTATGGTCTACTTGACCCCAATGAGTCAGATCATGTCATTACTGCAAATAGTACAACGACTATCGCAGGGAAAGAGACAGTACTACTTCAAGTACCTAACTCAAATGGCAGCACCAAAACTGTGCGCCTATACCCTGTCCATCATATCCCACGCATGCACGGGTGACTTTTGTCGCTAGGCATGATGCTACATGACGACCTAGAGGTCACAGGAGACAAACATCATATTGTTGTCCACAAGAAATTCAAGGAGTTTCTCACCTTTCGTCCCCGTTTCCCTGGCAGTATGCTCTACAGCCTAAGATCTTTGCGCTTTACTCAAAGTATTGCAAATTCGATCGCTACTGTCTTTAATGTTGATTACAACATACTACATCGCCGCCTCGTGTACCCTGGAAAGGAAGTGCTGTGAAGAGCACATGAAAACACCCTAAACTGTCCATCAGTGGATATTCCAAAAGAGATACTACTATGTCCTGGCTGCGCATTGGGCAAAATGCCCAACAGATCGTTCTCCCAGAACCATCAGCACACCACGAGACCATTTGAGTTGATACACTCTGATCTCAAATCCTTCCCTGTAGAATCGTACAGAAAATATAAGTACACTATCATCTTTCTAGATGACTACACCTCCTTCACCTGGGTTAGCAATCTGCACAATAAAGCTGGTGCAATTACCGCTACCAAGCAATGGATGCAGTACGTATCTGTACAGCACAACATCCAGGTCAAAGGATGGATGTCAGATGCAGGGGGAGAATACAAGAGTGGTCCGTTTTTACAGCTCCTCACTGACAAAGGCATCAAGATTCTCCAAAGCGCACCCCACACGCCAGAACAAAATGGTCGTGCTGAATGGTTAATGCGCACTATGATGGACAGAACAGAATCCATGCAGCTTGAAGCCTGCATACCAGAATCCTGGTGGGAATTTGCTACTCATGAAGGGATCCATGTCTACAACAGACTACCCTTGGAGTGCCTGAAATGGCGCACCCCATATGAAGCACTCAATGGGGAGAAACTGTGTGTAGATCATCTCCGCGTTTTTGGTTGTGGTGCATACGTGTACCTACCGGTTGAAGGCTGCACAAACAAAATGTCCCCAAAGTCTGAGTTAATGACTTACATTGGGACTGCACCAGGGAACGAGCACAACTTCTTATTTATGCGCTCCCCTAACAACGTCATATTCACGGCTGCTCACGCCATCTTTGATGAAACAATGTTTCCAAGATGCAGCATTACCTCAAGGAGAAGGACAACTAAGTTGAACAAGGATGTCCCTCAGCATCAGCCTCCTCAACATCGCCCAGCCAGCGCTGATGACGAAGTCCTACCTCCAGCGGCTGCTGATGACAAAGTCTTGCCTCACAGACACACTGGTCAACACCAATGTTGACTGCAACCCCAGCAGCAACAACAGGCGCCACGCCCGCCAAGTCCTCACTCCCCTGCCGCTCCACACGCACCTCCACAAGCCCCTCCACACACACCTAGTCCACGCGGACGATCCGAGGAGTTTCACACTCCACCAACGGCCCCCCAGCCTAGCACTCCACCAGCACTCCCACGCAGATCCCAACATGATCGCTGAGTGCCTACGTGCAAAGGCAACGTTTATGGAGATAACCGTCACCCTGTCCAACAATTCCAGGACATGGAGAACTCATGTCGCTGGCAAGCAACAGTAGGAGACCCTGGCTGCCTAGGGCGCCATACAGGTCCTATGTCTGGACCAAGCTCTGCTCCGGCTCCCCCAGCCACTGCACCTGCATCAACTTCTGGCTCAGAATCAGAAGATAACATCACACAGCTATGTCGGGAAGGGGGAGTACACCTCATTGATTATCTTGTTGCAATGGCAGTCAAAGACGGTCCAAGCTCAGCTAAACAGCCTCGAGAATGGTCATACAAAGACATCAAACAAATGCCTGCAGAAACACAGGAATGATGGAAGGCAGCTTGCAGAGAAGAGCTAGATATGCTCAAAAAGTGCCAGGTCTACGAACTAACAGACCGACCCACTCATCGGAAAGTCATTAAGAACCAATGGGTATTCGACATCAAAACAGATGGCTGCTTGAAAGCCCGGCTAGTTGCAAAAGGCTTCTCCCAGGTAGAAGGTCTTGACTTTGATCAGATCTTCTCTCCTGTAGTGCGCTTTGAAACAGTCAGGCTTATGCTTGTACTTGCTGCACTTGAAAACTGGTACATCACTGGCCTTGACATCAGAAGTGCCTATTTATATGGCAAGCTCGATGAAGAGATTTATATGGAGCAACCAGAAGGTTTCGCTGAGAAAGGTTAGGAGCACAAAGTCCTCTGCCTATGTCAGGCTCTGTATGGACTGAAACAAGGAGGATTATCCTGGTGGAAAACTCTCAATGAGTCCCTCAAAGAACTAGGCTTCCAACGCTGTCAGTCTGACACTGGTATCTTTGTCTACAAGAAGAATGGTACCAAAGTGTTTGCCATCATCCATGTAGATGATGCTCTCTTCTGTGGCCCTAACAAGACTGATGCAGATGTGATTAAAGTCAAATTCATGGCTAAATGGGAATGCAGGGACCTTGGCAAAGTCAAGGAGTTCCTCCGCATGTGCATCCGGCGTAAGGGTAGCAAGATCTACATAGATCAATGCGCCTACCTTGAGAAAGTCTTGGAATACTGTGGCATGACCAATGCCAAACCTGCCACAATGCCTCTGCCTGCTGCCTACTACCCATTACCAAATGAAGGGCAAGCAGATCCTGCTCTCCGCAGCAGATTCCAGACCGTAATTGGATCACTGCTATATATCATGTTAGGCACTCGTCCTGACATCGCCTACGCAGTCACTGTGCTCTCGCGACATGCAGCAAACCCATCGCAGGATCATCTAAACAAAGCGCTGTATATCTGCTGCTACTTACTTGGGACAAAGTCATACGTCCTTGTATTTAATGGATCCTCAGCACTAGGACTTATTGCCTGCACTGATTCTGATTGGGCCTCAGAACCTACCTCTCACCGATCACAAACAGGATACTTCCTGAAATTTGCAGATGGCATCTTCAGCTGGGCCTCCTCTGCTCAAAAAACTGTGGCTCTCTCATCCACTGAAGCTGAATACATGGCGCTCAGCGACTGTAGCCGCCAAGTAGTCTGGATGGGCTCGCTTCTTAGCGAACTAGGGTACAAGTTTACGTCTATCCCTATTTGCGGTGACAACCAGGGATCGCTGTTCATGGCATCCAATCCCATCACCGAGCGTCGCTCTAAGCACATTGACATCCGCTATCACTATATATGCGAAGTCATTGCTGAAGGCAAGGTCGATGTCTACTTCTTAGACGGTAGTGACAACCCTGCCGATATGTTCACCAAGAACTTAGGACATATCAAATTCAACAAGTTCAAAGCTCAGCTCGGACTTCAGTTCTACTAGCAGCATCCCTTATGGAAGCGCTTATCACGCTTGCGCCCCTATCGGGTTCTTAGCGAGGGGGAGTGTTGAGTTACGATGTACTTGTCACAGCTTAGTCATAGCTTAAGTAATTAGTAGTCACATCACTCCTACATTTAGTATATAAAGGCAGCACTTCAGAATGCCTCAATAACAGCTCTTTTACTCTCAATTGTATCATCCATACTTGAGTCTTCTCTATCTCCACACAGGTGAGTTAGAGCACATTCCTTTGTGCATAGAGCTATTGCAGCTCCCTGTCTCAACAGGGGCAACATTGGATTGTTCATTTTCACTGTGAGCCAATGCCTTCTGCCGCAACTCATTGACTGCCGAAATGGCTCTGCTCTCATCCTCCTCAGCACCCAGGACTGCATCACAAAATCGGGGAGGTGATGATATAACCAGCTGGGTATGATAAGCAGATGTAAAGCCAAGACTGTTAGGTAATACATTTCCAGTGATCATCCTCAGTTGGTCGGACCCTGGCAGAATGACAATTGTACGAAGCTGTGATTATCTCAGGTCAATCAGATGGCCTCAGCTGCTTATGTCATCTCATCACCGGCGTACATGGTGTCAAATCAGCAAGCTTGATCGTTTGTGTGACGGGCTGCTGTCACATTGATCATATCAAAATCAGTCTGAGTGGACACTATCAGGGCACCAGCTTTCTGATATGATTCGCTCCAGTATTCCATGGCCCTATCATCCATTATTATTGTTAAATCAGTCTGAGTGGGCATCATTAGGCCACCAGCTTCCTGATATGACTTGCTCCTGTATTCCATGACTCTATCATCCAACACCAAACTCGTTGCTCGGAAATTGTTCAGGGTTGACATTATCAGGTTGGTAGCTCTTTGATATAGCTTGGTAGAAAATTGCAAGGAATGATCCCCAGTGAAAGATCCATGTGGAGCAGAACGGACTCAAAGCAGCAACAACTGGCCAGGATCACTTTCGTTTCTGCTCTGGAGTTCTGGACTATCTCCGAGTTTTTTTAACTTTGCCCTGAGGAGGATAGTCTGTACAGGACTGTTGGGGAGCACGTGTGAGTATATTCAACAGACTGCTCAAATCTGTACACCATTTCCCATTTCACACATCCCACTTGGATGCATACCAAATTTATTGATGCTACTGCATGCCCAAGTAAAACTACTTATGCCAGTGGGGAATTGAGAACAAGCCCCTGTCTTCCCCCATCTAAGGCGCTTTCCAGTAAGTTTCAAAAGGATTAGCACAATTTGTGAACACAGCCGAGGGATTTGGGGCAACGATGGGGACGATGGGGAATTTGCGGTTTCTAACATCTTCTTGGGCTCAGAAGCCAGTCAATTGATGTGTGGTTGGGCTCTCAAACTAGAAACAGCCACGGACGCTTCGGCATGACTCGGACGAGGTTGCAAGGTGAGGTGGCACCTTCCCGTTCATCGCCACTCCCAGTATAACGGCTGTGCCGTGTTCTTCTGAGAGATGGGGAATGTCAGAGTCAACGACCACATCAACTTGTCCTGTGGGATAAGTACCTGATGCTGAACGATTCCGTACACTGCATCCTTTCATGGGGCTCATCCCAGGCGCCCAGTCCAATGGTGTGATTGATTTCGGTGCAGGTGATGCCATAGTGTGAGGGACAAATGGTGACAAGGACTCAGACTTGCTGTCGTGCCTGCTCATGTCAACATCCCCTTCCAAAGAGTGGGCTGTCTGCAGTTCGGTGATCTTCATATTGTTGCTCGGATTTATCCTTCGTGGTCATTGTATAGCCCTTGTGGTTTTTGTGTTGTGGTTGTCCTAGGTGATGGTGGTGGTGGTGGTGGAGGAGACAAATGCAGAGTTCAAATGACCTGGGGCCTGCCAAAGAAACCGAGCCAAGAAAATGGAGGGGACATTGCTTTATCTTACAGTATTACTCCGTTTACATTGTTTTCAAGATCATGTAGTGAGGAAAAAAGTCGGTTGGGTTTTGGTTGCGCTCGCTGTTTTCCTGAACCTCCTGTCCCCTCCAACCTTACTCCATCTTGCTCCTTTGTCTCACATAATCCCTGGCCACTCCCCAGTGAACCCTCACACTCTGTGTGAGTTTTCACTGGGTTTGAGGCTTTGGACATCCAACCAATCAGCTAGAACTCATAGCCATTGTATTGAAAGCCCTCCGAGCTATCTTGCTCACTGTCCAATTCTGACTTGTACATGGCATCCATCAGGAGATCAAGATCAGAATCAGACTCGGGACCATTGTCGGGGTCACTGGCGGTATGGTCTGATTCTGTCCATGATGTGTCATTGTTGTTGTTGTTGTGGCCCTCTGTCCGTTCAGCCCAGTCACCCGCTTTCCCGCTGTTGGAAGCCCCAGGAATCAGTGACGTGGCTATGGGCGGCCCAGGATCAACATTGGAATTGGTCTGACTGGTTTCTGCAGGTCTAGAAATGTGTGCATAGACATGCCCGACGGCAAGACCCGGGTGGTAGCGCATGACCATGTCACGGTCAACAAACCTAGAGGACTGAATTCATAAGATGTCGACAAAGTGAAGAAGGGTGACCATACCGACATAATAATGTTTCCAGTCCTCCGCATTGCGGGCATTGCGAGACATTGCCACACCATCAAGATGTAGTTGTCCATCTGCAAATGAAGGGATGAGCTGGCAACATTGGAGAACATCGCCAGGGTCGACAAAACCAAATGCATCAGGTCGATGTATTGGCACAAATCTCCCTTTATTGAGAGCACAATGCTCCCAGCCTGCTGGCTTGTCCAACAGCTCAAACCACCGCACCCACAGAAATTTGATGCATTGTGGTTGGTAATCTTTCGTTTCAGGCCCCATGTAGATAATGTTGGTGTGGAATATCCTTCAAGTTAGAACACGAGCATAGCAAAATGGGTGGCTTTGTGGACCGTCCCCGTGTGCTAACAGCATGATATTGCGGTGGTTGGTGTGAGAATTGACTGCTTCTGTTTCACGGCAGAGATCGTATAAAGTGTAGTTGATGTGAAGTAAGTTATGCCTATAAATCCGGTTCCCCATGAAAATGACGCTACTGAGCTCGTGGAGGGCCAGGGGGGGTTGGTCACCAGGAATGCCAAGGTCCAGTGCCCCATGAAGCTCTCAAACATGAGGTAGAAGGTGCAATCTTAACTTGTGCACAAAATCCTGTCAGTGGTGTATTGCTAAATGAGTATGCTAACTCTCTGTGGACTGAGGATAAAGGAGCCAACTTACCTTCACTGCTGGGTCATCCGAGTTACTCTGTACGAAGCTCGTAATGTCCTCAGGAAAATTCTGAGATTTACCAATGACATAATGTTGGTTAGGCACATTCAGTGTCGGACCTGATTTCCTTAATGCGTCTCTTTGAGTGCAGATGTGGTGAATATGAGTTTGGCAATGCTCAATAGAAGTTAACTGAGGTATGAATTTTTTTCGGTTTGTTCTTGAGAAGTGTCCCTTGCTAGTGCGATGCTCGAGTGTGCCCTGCAAAATGTCCTATAAGTCTCAGAGCTGGGAAGAGTGAAGATATAAAATGGTGCACAGCCTGGCTTGTATAAGAATCTGTAGTCCCATATAGTCAAATTTGGGCAGCGTAATCACTGAGAGCATGAAGTTTGTAGGTTTGTAGGTTGAGGACCTTTGCACGACGATCGCTATGTTAGTCTGAGGACTTGGTACCTCCACCCACATTTTTGCATGCCTGTCACCTCCTGCAGGCCTCTGCCTCGCGAGGAAGTTCTCTAGTCGAGAAGGTGGCACAGGTTACTCCTACAAACATGTGAACTTCATCGCCAAGGCTGCATGTGACTGTCTCCAGCATACAGAGCATTTCCTCAGTATGCATTCACAACTTAGTCAGCCCATGCCAATGTGCAAGGAGAAATAGGAGCTTAAGCACTTGGGGAGTCATGCGGCACAGGAAGGAGCCCTGCAAAAACAGGCATGGCACACTACATGGCATGGAAGCACTATGAGACAGTAGTTGACAGTGGTAAAAACAAGAGAGACTAGCCTGCAACAGATCTTTGAAGTCATGGGCAGCCATCCTCTTCAATTCAGAGATGTTCCTTCTAAAATGACGGATAGTACTGTGACCAAAGGTAGGCACGTGACGGTACCTGGAATGTACCTTGACCTCCATTTTACTTTAGAAGTACATGGAATTCATACTCACCATCGATCAAGCTCAGGGAGCCCATGTCCCTTAAGACTGTCCAGCATCCGCAACAGATGAATGAATACAGCCTTCCACACACCGAGCTCAAATTCATGCAAGAGATCCATGACCAGCATGAGAAAGAAGTCAAAACCAGCATGGCTCAACTGCTCTGAAAATGTGTTCTGCCCCAATGCTTTGAGTAAGTCAAACTTGCAGTCGGTCCGCTTGGTATGTGTACCTTTGTTGGGACTAGTGACTCTTCCTTGAGGAGCGCTTCAACTTGTGAGGTGTCAACCACATATTGTTGATCATAGATGAGCCGACGTGCATCAGCAACCTTCTTGCATCTCTCTTCAGTATCCTGACGAGCCAAGACATGATGTTGCAGAATATCCCTCTCACTTGCCAGATTATGTAAACGTCCTTTGGGATGAGGCATTGGGGGCATGGACAAGAGCCAAGGTTGCAGATGTTTGCTATCAGAACTCTGTTGAATATCATGTCAGTCAGTCTGGCGAGAACACTATGCTATGTATCACCTACTTCTCGGGATAATCAGCTGAGTATATAAAAATCCTGGAAAACAACCGCCATTGAATCCCATCACAACAAGTGAGGGCCATCCCATGCTCGTATGCTTGGACGAAATCATCATCAAGCACTTCTTGCCATTGGGCATGGAAGAGCTCACAGTGGCAGTGTGTGAAGAAAGTGTTGCCAGGTAGTTTACTACCGGAATGCTCCAAAGCAAAATCTTTGAAATTGTTGGGCAACTAGTAAGAGCAGCAACGTGTCAGTCCCGGAAAGATGTGGCAGTCTCACCGCAGTGAGAAACTCACAGTCTGTAGGTACACTGCATGTGTGCAAAGATGGGAGGAAGGTTGACATCTTTCGTACTTGGATACATTGCTGAAGTACATGTACATAGGCCACAATTTTGCATCACCAAATGATGTAAGCTGGGTCATGTCCAACCAGAACATGAGAGCAATGATCCACCATGGCAAATCACATTCAGGTTCAGCAGGGGATTCTTGCAGTTTACAATGTGCTTTGAGGAAAGCCGAAGAGGTAAACAGCTCCCCATACACTCTGACATTGCGCGGTTTGTGTGGAGGATGCCATTGTAATTTGTATGGTTTGTAGTGGAATAACTGGTGATGGGCAGGGTCTAGGACCTTCTCGCGTATGATTGACACCAAGGACCGATGATAGAAGTGCGAGGTTGAGTAATGTATCAGGCCTGGATGTGGAGAACATCGTCTGAAAGGCACAGAAATAGAGATGGTGGTATGTTCCCAGCCCGCATCCTCATTCAGCCACTCCTCCACGTCCATGGTTCCCAAATCGCCCAGTTCCCGGTCAACCACCAACCAGTTAGTATTCTGAATATCTTCTGGGTGAAAGTCCGCATCCCCGATGATACTAAGCAGTTTTTTGAAACTACTTTTGGAATGAGAACTCTGATTCCAGTACCAGTCGCCCAGAAGCATGGAGCTCTCGTTCAGATAAGGATGGAAGGGGCGGTCTGCATCTGAGGATGATCCATCAAGTTGACTTGGAGTCCAATAGGTTGTGGTGGGTTGTGAGTGGGTTCGTTCAACACAGGATTGTGATGGGGTAATGTATCTGTGTCGTAAAGGCGGAAAAGGCCAAATGAATTGGCCTGAGTCTTGAATGTGGGGCATGGCCCTGTCCGTGACGGTGCACTTCATGGATGCACTGGAGACTGTGATTGTGCATCCAGTCCAGGTGGGTTTGCCGGAATGCTACATTCCATCTCAAGTGCAGGGGGCAAAGGCAAAGGTGGTTTGGGTAATATGTCTCAAAAACGCATGGGGAGTTGCCGATTAGTTCGACAAGTTCTTCGCAATGATAATGGCAATGTGTCATCCACTAGGTTGGTAGTCGAATTGTCAGGCTCGTGACTTGAAGAACTCACTGTCTGCAATAGCGTTTCAGCCACATTAGAGAAAGAATGGACATTTGAAAAGGTATACTACCAGCAGTGTTAACTGACTGGCTTTGCCTTCACTTTGTCCAGTGTCAACATCACCAACATGATCACCAGGCCCATTATGCAGGTCAGCGTCTTCATGAGAAAGGCTGTGGGCTCTTGGAGTATCATCCAAGCGAGGTTTCTTGTTTCGATACAACTCTTTGGCCTTGGCTAAAGCACTGGAAAGTCGTTTCTTACTCTTCTTGCAGGTTCTACCATGTTTCATGAAAGCTCCCAAATCAGAGAAAGAGCGCCCACACTGCGCACATTCCTGAGAAAATGCCTGAAACATGCCTGTGCAAAAGTCAATGATGAGCACTCAGAATGATGAAGTCACATGGACCGAGGTACTGACTAGTACTAAGTAGTAGCAGCTGGAATCGTCTAACCTCAGTTGATCATGAGTTTGTTCAACTCTGGTATTGCCTCAGTTCAACATAGCCTCTGGACAAGTGGGATAGAGGAAGTGGTAGTAGATTTCAAGTAGACCTTGCATATTTACTGACTGCCCAGAACGTTGTATTTACAAGACAGAAAACATATTTGGATCCACCACCATCTATGTTCACATATAGTCAAAGAGTCCGAAGGCAGTACACGTGCAGAGATAATACATGAGGAATGTGAATTTCATAACAAGAAGACTGGAGAGTTGAGATACATCAGCAAATCACTGTTTTTGGTACAATTTCCACACCTACCACAGCCACACCACAATCCCACAGCGCTACAGTAGTACAGCAATGGTACAGTAAGACACAGTGCTTTACAGTACATCAAAATCATAGGAATTACATTAGCTAGATAGTACTGTATGATTGTATAGTAAAAAGTGTAGTGAAAAAATACAAACATTGAAGTGAAATTGTGTAAATTGTGTAATTGAAAAGTGTAGTTAAAAAGCCTAATAAAGTGTAGCATTGCTTTCCTAATGGTGTGGACTTGGGGAAATTTCGCATTTGGGGGGTCACATGACATGTTGATATTGAACACTGCCACATCTCCACTATTTAACCACATCCAAATTCCAAATAGGTGTCCCAAACAACTCTCTCCCACTCTAAATTACACACATCTTGCTCATTGTTTCCCATGCTTATCCATTGACACCTCACCCACACTCTAAAGACCTCACTTGACCCACTCACAATTTGAATGACGCTACACCCAAACTACCCCATACTACCAGTAGAATATAGTAGAATATATTTGCATGTATAGTATATAGTATAAAAAATGTTACTTGTTTTTATCTATATGACACTGTGAGGTGTGAGACTTCAAGTTGGAGTATACAATAGGGAAATTCAGTACAGAAATATCATACTTGTACAATGTAATGTAATTAGACAGATCTACTACTTTGTATAGTATTGTACAGACTCTGTACAGAACTGTACAATAGGGGTGCTTGCTGTGCTGCTGTGGCGCTGTAGTGTATTAGATAAAGCTGTACACAACTGTACAGTGGGGGGGTGTTTTACTGATGCTAGTAGATTACATGGGTTCTCAATTTGCATGCATGCTGCTAAAGGATACGTGAGTGGCCTTAAAACTGCCCATCAGTGACAGTCTGTGGAGTATGGGAATTAGAGACCTACCAATTGGCACTGATTTGCACAATCAGTATCATGGCAAGCCGACAAACCAGCACGAGTACTAGAGTTGTGAGCCAAAGTGGCCACATACATGTCAAGGAAGTGAGTGTACGTTGCTGGACCTATAACTTTGACAATGTCACTCTCATAGTCATTGAATTCCTCTTGTGCTTCTTGAAGGGACTGTCTTGCAGCTTCCCTCTTTGCCAGTGCCTGGCACCAGCATTGGATCATCTCTTGGTATGAGAGTGGGCGGTCCGGTGACATCGACTTCAAAGATTGAGATAACAGCAGTATTAGAATCAGGGAGTGTTGGTAACTAAACTGGATGTACCAATTGGTACAGAGCCTCACACATACATGAACTGAGCAATGCATTATTGCTAGATGTACAGCTGGTCCCCCCGTTGAATGGTTTTGGGGGAAGTGGTTTGGATGATGTGAGGGTGAAACCTGCACAGTATCTCTGGATACTGGGTCATGAACCATGCAAGGAACATGGCTCAACTGTTTGGGGCAACAGTACAGTGCTAGGGAAATGGGAAATGCTTGAAAAAGCATGGCAGAAGGATAGGGTTGAATATGCAGAGTCTCAGTAGACATAGTTTGAAGTAGTTGAAAGCAGGAAGTAGGTGAGGAGTACCTACACCATGAGTTTTGGCTTATTTATTCTGGAAGGGAGGCACAGCACAGGGTCCTTCTCCATTAAGCCCATTGTCACTCAAATCGCCATAGACTTGGCCAAACATTTTGGGAAGAATTGGATATGGAGGGCTCAGAAGGCGCTGAGTCCCCCAACTCATTGAGATTATCTTCACTTGGACCGGTATCGACTTGGCCAGACATTTTGAGAAGAACAAAAGGACTTTTCGAAAACCCTCCCGTTCTTGCCTGAATGGTCTGGGGTGGCCATCATGATATTGTGAATTTTGAGCCTGAGGGTACATCTTAGCCCAATAGGCCCATCCCTCACATCCCTCTACTCCTTGACCACCATGAGTTTCCATCCAATGACCTTCTCCTATCCAAGCCCTGACAATGGGGTGGACGGCAAGACCATGGCCGAGTTATTCTCCCAGCACCTCCCCGAGTTCACGTCAGGACAACTTTTGTTTGCACATCCCAGCACACCTGACCCACCTACATTTCACTTCCCTCTCTTCAACCCCACTTCTCACCCCACTCCGCAAATAGAATACCCAACGCCCCTCAATGGTGCTGAGGGGCACATGTTCGCACAATCCCTCACCCACCATTTTCACTACAATTTCGCTGAGTTACAAGGTGAAGAAAACACGGGTCCCACCAGCACCCAGGTACAGGACCCACCTGCACACGCCCCTGTTGTCTCTTCTTAGATAGAGATCAAATGAATACCTATAAAAGAATATCCAAAACAAAATCACTATCAAGCCACAGTCAGTATCTCGTTCGCAGGATAGATCCTATTTTAAGAGACTAATAATGTGGTGTTCGTTGGGTGGGTTACTGTGTAGAAAAATCAATGACTAGAGTATAGATTCAGTAGCTTAGACCTGCCCAAGTACCCAATGTTCTTATAGAAAGACTTCGTTCCTCCGTCTGCTGGCTTCACTTGGATCCTCTATTGCCCACCTGACTATCAGAACTGTTCTGACCTTAGCGCTACATTGGCTAATCAATCAGCGAAACAGCTAACCTTATGGTGTACTTAGCAACTCAAGCGTAATCCTTTGTAGTGACTTTCTTTCAGAAGGAGTGTCAGAATAGTCTATCTCTTACTTAGAACAGCTACAAGACTGTCTTGCAACCTTCTGGTACTTAGTTTGGGGTCTTAGAATTTCACTTAGAACCTTACTAGGGACTTTCAGTAGTCTCCTATAGTCTTAGTCTTACAATCATACAGAGGGGATGGACTTTTACAAGGGTTTGACTGTGTGAGGTCAAACACAGGGACTGGTTTGTGAGAGGATCACTTAGTGGGTGATTTATTGGGGGAAAATCAGATGAGGAGAGCCCTACAATGGCCTTCTTATATACTATGTACAAGCGGCTATGTTCCTACTTTGGGAACTCTCTATTTACGGTTAGATCAGGTCAGTATTGAAGCAACCTGAAACCTGACTAGGATCTCAAAGTCACAACACTAATACTAAGACAGGGCTTTGCTAG
Source organism: Hydnomerulius pinastri MD-312 (assembly GCA_000827185.1). Lineage (NCBI taxonomy): Eukaryota > Fungi > Basidiomycota > Agaricomycetes > Boletales > Leucogyrophana > Leucogyrophana pinastri. Next base: position 56,099 of record KN839857.1, on the reverse strand, counting down.
GATTAAGGATGATAAGTCCCCAAGAGAACTAGACTAAGTTCTCTGGGTTGCTTCATTGCAATATTTATACTACTAACTACTGAGCACAGACCAAGCTGTACGCTACTGGGAATAGCAGGTAAGTTACTAGGAAAGGTAAGTAGAATGTACATGAGGGTAAGGTGAGGTATGACATCAGTACATGCATGATACATGAGTTAAGCCAGAGTGTTCTAGATGTGTGACATCATTGATGGTCTAGAATCTGGTGACTTAAGGTCACATGACTGAGTATTATATAAGTGGATCACATGACATTGGTCACATGACTAGATAAGATAGGGTCGGTAGATAAGATGAGATCACTATAGATAAGATAAGGTCCGATGATAAGATAAGATGAAGTATGGTGTACTATGTAGTAAACTAAACGATCAGTAGTGGAGTACTACCCTCGAGAGGTACAATCGTTACAAGTATCAAGGTACAAGGATATGAAAGTGTAGCTTTATGTACAGGTTTCACATCAGTGACTACCGTTCCTATTGTTCCTTAATCTCTCTCTGATGGCTATTGTTCTCTAG
>KN839857.1:27694-38406 GCA_000827185.1 Hydnomerulius pinastri MD-312 | reverse complement strand
GAGTTCAGACAAATTGTCAGGTTGCTGATGTGACTGGGCCAACAACAAGTAAGTTCAAGTCAATGCTATCTTAGCACATGAACATCATCAGACACCTCCATCACAGGACTAGAATGAAGCTTGTCAATGGCCAGATTCAGGTGTGTAAAGGTTTGGTAGCTTGTAGTCTTAGGTCACTCAAGTGAACATGAACTGTGTGCTATTTAAGTGATGTATGTAAAGACAAAAAAGCTAAGTTCTAAATAAAGCAAAACCTAAGGTATTTATATCTATACGAAAATAGTAATAAGCCTTTAAAGGGCATTGGTTCCCTTACACCCTCCCCCTCTAGAGCCTGTTACAGGCTTGAACACAGCACAACTGAGACAGTTACAGTCGCGGTTGAACAAAGGATAGCAGCTGAGAAATCATGACCAAAGGAAGAAGTATGTAAACGGCGATGATGGAGGTGATGACGGAGTATCGTTGCGTGGCCTCGTGGACACAGGGAGTATGGATTACATCCCTGATGGGCTGTCATGCCCGCTACCTGCATTGTTTGGGTCACCCATGTTTGCATCGTGGACGATCCCAGGACTTGAGGAGTCCAGGGTGCCCCAGTTGATCAGGGTGTCATGGAAACTCCTAGTCAATGGCGCCCCAGTCGTCAACATAGTTTCCCTGCTGGCAGGGAGGGCCTCAATACGAGACACGTTGTTGTGTCCCTCCTTGGCTGCACGACAGGTATAGTAGTCCCAGTCACGTTCTATGGTTTTGGGGGTAAGTTCCCTGGCGATCCAATCATGCAAGACCATGAAATCGACCACAGCTACCCCATAGCCATGTGTGCTAACTTCCTCGACCTCATCTTGTTGGATGATGGAGTTGGCAATTTCCATCCCATAGTCGTGGAACACATTGGTTTGTTGTGGGGTGAATCCCACTCGATACCACATGGCTGTGACATCCGCCATACTTGGGCTCGTAGTCGTACCCATGTCAGGGTTTGGAGGACCCTGCTCCACCATCCCATTCTCCATAAATGCGTGGTACCTCCCTGGTACTATGAGTAGTTCTGCAACGTGGAACTCCCACCAGGAGGCATGTGTGGGGTTGTCAAAGTCTGGTCAGTTGATTAGATTGAACCGATGGGCTTTGACTAGTCCTTGGGGCACGCTTACTCGAGCGAACTGCATCCACTCCTTGAGGGATGCATCGTTGGTGGGACAGCGAGCGCAGCTAGCTGGAGCCTTCGAAGAGAGGCCCATCAGCAGCCCTTGCAGGGATATACCCCAAGGTCAACGCTTGCGTAGAGCTGGTGGTGCTGTTGCCCATGATGGGGTGGGCGTGTCCCGGCCCGAACCCAATTTGCATTGGTCAGGGCCCCTCAACAGCCCATTCATGGGCAGTCATACTGCCCATGGGTGGTGGTGGAGCATTTGTCATGCTTGTGGAATTTGTTCCGCCGGGTAATTGGAGTGGACCACCCTCAGGTACTGGCAGTGGTAGTTGTGGGGCAGCCTGGTATGAGGGTGGTGGTGCCGGTGGGTCATCCTGGTATGGGAGTAGTACCCACCCATTACTGTAGTATTTGACTTTACTAGATGGTAATTACCAGGTATGCATTTGACACAAACCCTGGTTATTGCCAGAGGGTATATCCTATAGTGAAATTTGTCAGCATAATTCAAGCTCAGCTAGTAGCAGCCACAAGTGTCATATTGTTTCACATTATTTGACATATCCAATAAGGAAATGATAATAACATGTCCTATTGTGGCTATCTCTTATGTTTGATGACAAATCCAATATGGAAATGATGAAAACATATCCATTCTGGGCTTGTCACATGACTTGCTCCTGCCACAGCACTTTCAAACCGCATTTTCTGGCCCTCAAGCGTGGGAATTTACCCCACAACACCCAAAACATATCCTATTTGGGTCACTACAATATATTTTCATATTCCAGCAGCTCTGCTGCTTTACCACAGCACCACAATACATTGTGGGAGTGTCCAAAGTAGTAGTTCAATGTCATGGGACATGTATAATGATATTTGACTTCTTATATAATTGTTTTTGCTCTTTATTGGCTTTTTACAGGGTGTTTTTGTATAAAAACATACAAAAAGTGTCCGCTTTTTTGATTTGCTGGGTATTCCACTGGGAAACATGGGCCAGGAGTGATATATGTATGGTTTTATATTTCCCTGAACACTCTGAGACTGTTGCCCTGACACTTCATATGTCCTGAATCACTGGAGATGTCAAATACCCCCCAAAACAACATATCACCCCTAGACAGCAATCTTGTAGTAAAGATGGGGTAAATAGGTCGTTCCCAATATCAGGTATATGACAGAAAAGACATATCAAAAGCACAGAACATTAGTACCAGCCATTGTGAAACTAGCTTGACATCTTTCCCTGGTCATACCCCTACTAGAACACACAGTTTCCACTCTTCTAGCCTATAGACTCCTGCATCAAAGACTTTTAATATATAGCTCCCATTCTGAGAAATATGTATCAGAATTGACTATGTAGTTCACCCTTATTTATCATCTTGCAAAAGCTATGTTATTTTTCAATGTATATGGTCACTTTTGCTGCCATTCTAGCACTTAGCATGGTCTACATGGGTAAAACTGCTTGTTCTTATGATTCAAGATATACCTAGGTGCTTTTCATGGCAGGGATCAGTTGGTAAAGGACCCAATTTATGACAAGATCTCTGAAACCGCTTTTCATTGCTTTTCACCACTGATAAGGGATTTGACATGTCAAATGTGCATATTTTTAAAATCAGAAAGCTGGAGGCTCTGAGGGTGATATACATGGACATACCCATACATCCATGGAGGAGCCCTCCAATTTTGGAGTATGTATGTAGCTCTCTGTGTTGGAAAGCTCTTGCTTTGCATGGGCTGTTTCGTGTGCTTTTTTGGTGAACTCCTTGCAGCAGATACCCCAGACCGGGTTGTCGGCGCTCTTGTTGTAGGCTGCCCTTATCATGGCCTCCACGTCCTCCACCCATGTTGGCACCCATGCCAACGCTAACCTGTTTGGGTGCGTCGTCATGGGCACGTCCCTAATCCTCTGGTCAAGAGGGGGATTAGCCAACCACTGCTGCAGTGGTTGATTGGTGGGGACATTACCAGGACATGCAACTTGCATTATTGGTTCCCAGGTAGTGGGGCCCACATCTCACATCTGCGAGTCACAGCCACAGTGATCACAAGGACTGTGCAAAAGGCGGTCCTCGTTATGTCTATCGGTGCTAGAAGCACCGTGATACGAGGGCAAGCCCTCAGGGTGGTTGTCATTGTCGGTGTTGGTCATGTTGGGGCTATGGGTAGTGAGGATGCGAGTGAAGAAATAAAAGAGGGTGGAAAGGATAAAGGAATGAAATTAACGCATTGTGGCATCATCAGGAAGGTCACGTTTTCACTGAAATGACTAAATGAATCTGAGGTTACTGAAATCAGTCACTTCAGACACTTTTAGTCACTTCAGTCAGTCAGTCAGTTAGTAACTTAGCTATGTCCCTTAGGGCTAGTAACTTAGACCTTCTTAGACACTTAGAATCTTAGATACTGAGTCAGGTGGGTCTTAAGACTTGTAGAGGACTAGTAACCAAGTCACCTTAGAATCAAAGCTACTTAGTAGTGTTTAAAAGTCCGGTTAGGTCCGGTTTTTTTGCCTTATTTGGATGCAACCGGACCGAAACCGGTTTTTTAATTAATTAAATATCAAAAAGACCGGACCAAAACCGAAAAAAACCGCAAAAAACCGGTTAAAAACAGTTACAACTGGTTTTTTAAAAGACCAGTTGGTCTATCAAAGATCAATGGCAACCACACATTTACACACTTAATTAGTACCTTTGAGGAGTATATTTAAGTCCTCACATGATAGATACTACATGTAAAGTGTATTCTAACATCAATCTCATCAATATACTACCATATAACTTCAATATCCCCCAAAAAACTCGAAATAAATCAGGAAAAATCAGGGAAAATAGGGGAAAATAAGGGGAAACTGTCCTAAATAGGCTGTGGCTGTGCGGAGCGGTTGCAACCGGTTTTAACCGGTCCTAAAAGACCGGTTTTTTTGCGATCTTTGATTTTCAAAAACTAGGCAACCTGCAACTGGACTGGACTGCTTTTTGGTTCAGTCTGGTCCAGTTGCTGGTCTTTTGGTGGTTGCGCAACTGGACTTTTAAACACTACTACTTAGTCTCTTGGTTAGCTAGAGTTCTCAGTAAATCAGCCTGATCTAGATCAACAGAATCTTTATAGAATAGATGATTATGCTCAGTAAATCTCACTGCTCTTACAGATAGCTCCCTCAATTTATTAGATATATTAACTACTATCTAATTTACAAATACTATCTAAATTAATACATTGTGGGTGGCGGTGAGGGCGCACAGGTGGTGGTGAGGCCGCATGGGTGGCGATGAGGGTGCTCAGGTGGCGTTGAGGGTGTTTGGGTGGTGAAGGCATGTGGGTGTAGGTGGTGGTGAAGGCGTGCAGGTGGCTGAGCTTGCCGAGCATTAGCGAGGCTTGCAAAGATGAGTTTTGTGATGGCGGGTGGTGGTGAGGGCATTCAGGCGGTGGTGAGGCCGCGTGGGTGGCAGCGAAGGTGCTTGGGTGGTGTTGAGGGTGTTCGGGTGGTGGTGAAGGCACACACATGGCAGTGAGGGTGTTCGGGCGGCTAGGGAGGTGGTGAGAGCACTCGGGTAGTGGCGAGGGCAATTGGGAGGTGGCGAGGGTGCTCAGATGGCGATGAGGGCGTCTGGGTGGTTGTTGAGGTGTTCGAGTGGTGGTGAGGGCGCTGGGGTGCTTGCTGGGGTGCTCGGGTGGCGATTGGGGGTGTCCCGGTGTGTTTTGAGGCATTCAGGTGTGTTTTTGGGGTGTTTGGGTGATGGTTGGGGTGTGTGGGTGGCAGGTGGGTGGTGGGTTTGGTGTTGGGCAAGGAGGTGGGGTGGGGAGGGAGTTGGGGTGGTGGGTGTTTAGCTACAGTAGTCGAAAAATCAACCAGTAGCTGACAAATCAAGTCACGTGACGTTTTTCATGCGATTTTCCCCAAGTGCCACCTACTACCAAATATCACTACACTTTTACTACACTTTTATCTACACTTTATTACACTTTTACTACGCTTTTTTACTACACTTTTATTACACTTTTACTACACTTCTTACTACACTTTTATCACACTTTTACTACACTTCTTACTACACTTTTATTACACTTTTACTACACTTCTTACTACACTTTTATTACACTTTTACTACGCTTCTTACTACACTTTTATTACACTTTTACTATGCTTTTTTACTACACTTTTATCTACACTGTATTACACTTTTACTACGCTTTTTACTACACATTTATCTACACATTTATTACACTTCTACTACTTTTTTTTACTACACTTTAATTACCCTTTTACTACACTTTTCTTACTACACTTTTACTACACTTTAACACAGTTTTACTGTACTTTTCACTATATATCCCATGACCTGGATTACACAGACTCCCTTTCTGCTTTTGCTGCTTTCTATGTCAACAAATTTTCTGATTATCATGCTTATAGCTTAGCTTTTTGACTACTCTACACTACCTTCAAAATTAAAGAGCTTACATTCTATATTTCCATAGTTACCATCAATCCACTAATCCATTTCACTGAGATACTATAGCTACTGTACTCCTAGTAGGTTCAACACCTATTACTTACTAGCTTTTCCAGTTCAATGTCTAACTAAAACTCTTAGTATCTAAAGGTTTCTACAAACATAAGTCACTATGGGTCAAGTAATCTAGCTAACTAAGTGGCTAAGGTGGCTGGTGGCCCAATATGCTAACTTGTTAAGTGTCTGAATTTACTAATTTACTGGTGTACTCCCTATTTTAACACACTCAAGTTTCTGAGAGTAATAATAACCTAATGAATTAATTGCCAAACCATCTAGAACTACTATCAAGCCAATAGACCAGCAAGCTAAGTGTCTGAATTTACTATTGAGCTAGTGTGCTTACAGTCTAAGTGTCTAAGTGTGTCTAAATGTGTCTGAATTCAGACACCTCAGATAGTTAGTCAGCTCAGCACTTTAGGAACTAAGTTGGCTAGTCAACTCAGTCAACTCAGTAATCTCAGAACAGCTCAGTTATCTCAGTCAAAACATGAATTTCCTGATGCAGAGTGGACCGGAGTTGAGATGTAAAGGACGGGGGTGGGTATTTGGGTCAGAGTTGGACTGGAGGTGGACTTGTCAGTCCGGGATATGACACACATGTACAATTACAAGCAGTATACACTGTGGCTGACCATATGTTATTACAATACCCATCAGCCCATATGCAGGTATTACCTAAGCTACATCATGGCTGAGCATCAGTCAATTCAATGCCTATTGGCCTACACATAGAATATCAGATACACATCTTGACTGATTATTCCCCATTGCTCTGAGCTCATACACAGGTCAGCTTGTGGAACTTGTCTTGGCCAATGACTTTACACAGTCACATATGCTCCAAATCTACGATCTGCAACAAAATCATACTGCATTGATGTGACCCTAAATACTACAGACCCTGAGTGCGTGATGTAAGCTTTCTATCCCACTTTGGATGAGGAGACTTCTTTAAGTGGGAGGGTTTTTTTGAGGGGGAGGGTTTCTTTGAGGGGGAGGGTTTCTCAGAGGATCTGAGCTTCTTGCATGGATTGGCATTGTTGTTCTTGATCCTACTTGTTCTTCCCCTTTCCACTTGTCCTCTTGGAATGTCTGGGGCTGCTGCCTATTTCCCTGTCATCATTGCCTTCCTCTTCTTGCTTCTTGGCCTACCGCTCCTTGCTCTCCTGCTCCTTTGCCTCCCGCTCCTTTGCCTCCTGCTCTGCCCTCTCCCTCTCCCCCTCCCCCTCCCTCTCCCTCTCCTTCTCCTTCTCCACCCTTTCCTTCTCCTTCTCTCTCTCCCTCTCCTTCTCCACCCTTTCCTTCTCCACCCTCTCTTTCTCTTTTCTTTCCAGTTCTTCCTTCTCCTTCTCCTCCTTCCCTCCTTCCCCCCCTCCCTTCTTCCTCCCCTTCTCCCTGGCCAAAACAGAGATATGATTAACGAATATCTTGGCAACATTGATAAGCTGGTCAAGATGTTGGTGGCTGAGTTCTGATGTGGCAATGTGGGCGGGACAGTCAGAAGCTGGCTCTGCCTTGATGACACACTGCACGTCACAGAAAAGGATGTCAAGCCCCACAGCCAAAGCTGATAAGTGGTCTGTGGACACAGAAAGAGGCAGGGCTGTCTGAACTACACTAAGAGCAAACTGGAAAGCATGGTCTTTATGGATACCGGCCGGAACACCATCCTGATTCCAAGCCCAACTTGCCCAGTTGGGCACTGGCACCAGCTTGTCTTGAGCACCCCGAGGTTGTTGTCATTTTCAGTGGTTAATTGTGAGTGGGGGAAGCCTATCTGAGGGGTCTCAAATTTTTCCAAAGCACTAACAGCCAGTTGGTACTGCAGCTGCTTGCTGAGCTTGCGCAAGAATGAGTGCTGCCTCTCCCGGTTTTCCCTGTGTTGTTGTTGTCTACTGCTCCCTGACTTTCAAAAATGACAGATAGATGAAAGATTGATAAGAGATGCATGTGGGCCCAGACATGCAACGTGCAAAAATGAACTGAGACCATGTGACATGACACATTGTGGACCAAACAATATTACCGGCTGAGATATGTGTCACAAATGCAGACAAGCATCGCGGCTGAGACGCAATCTATGCATTGGTGACCGCACTTCTCAAGAACTGCAAGACTTCTGTCAGAGTGTCATTTGCTTTGACCATTTACTAGAACAGCACAAAATAGGTATCATTAAAGCAAGGTAATTAAGTAGATGCATGTAAATGTGATATAGCCTAAAATTCACCCCAACCAACTGAAGGGGTAGGCTTTGTTCCCATTAGTGTTTTAAAGTCCGGTCCAGTCCGATTTTTTGGCCTATTTTGGACGTAACTGGACCGAAACCAGTTTTTTAATTAATTAATTATCAATGGACCGGACCAAAACCACAAAAAAACCAGTTGCAACTAGTTCAAAACGGTTGCAACCGGTCTTTAAAAGACCAGTTGCATGATGCAAGACTGATCGCAACTGTTGGTATATACACTTAATTACTATCTCTAAGTAGTTTATGTTAGTGTTAGAATAATGCATACCACATGTTAAGTGTATTCTAACACCAATATCATCAATATACTGCCATATAACTTCAACAACCCCCCAAAAACTCCAAATAAATCAGGAAAAATCAGGAAAAATAGGGGAGAATAGGGGGACACTTTCCTAATTAGGATGTGGCTGTGCGGACCGGTTGCAACCAGTTCTCAAAAAGTATGCAACCTGCACCTGGACCGGACTGGACTGAAGGGCAGTCCAGTCCAGTTGCCAGTCTTTTTTAGGTTGCGCAACTGGACTTTAAAATGCTAGTCCCCATGGGCAGGAAGCGGTGTTCCAGTAGACAAATTTTTTGATGCGGAGGGATAAATTTGATGGTGCAGCCGCCATTGTGTTCTTGGCCAGTGGATATAGGTGGAGGAGCCTGAGAATGCTGAGCAGACAGACATTTGTGTGGGAGCCAAGGTGGTGGGAGAGTTGGAGGCATGCTGGAAGGCGCTCATTGAGGTCAAACCCTTTGATGAAGTGCAACTCACACAATGTGGTGATGAACATTGCCACAACGGTGGTCTGGAACTGTTGAGTGGTGAACCCAAATGTGTTTGCCAGTTGGAGGCTTAGGGTCACAATGATAAATCAGCAAGATGAATAAAGAGTGACAGGAAGGCTACTTACACCTTAATAGTGTCCTTTAGAGAGATGAAAGACACATCACTGAGTGTGCTGTTGCACATATAAACTCACCTCCTTTGGATTGCCCGACACCCCATCCTCGTCATTGCCAGTGAACAAGTCCCCCTGGACGATGTCGCTGTGGGTGGTAACAAAGATTAGTTTATTGGCGAAATGACCACAAGTGATCCTTTTCTCCAATTCCATTAGCTTGTTCCAGTGGGCCTGGAGACTGTCCTTGGTGCCCACATTGAACTCCTCTTCCACGAATAGGAAGTCTGTTGGGGCGAGATAGGGCTTGATGATAGCCCTACAAACACAGGCTGGATTATTCTGCAGGGTGTCTATACCTTTGCAGTATATATGTACGATGACAGTTGTGATTTTGAAGAGGTATTGCATGTGTTGGTGATCCTGGGAGGGGAGGGGAGGACAGGGATACTGACCAGATTATTACTGACCAGTGTTTTGTAAAATCCCTAGGACAGATAGTATAGCAAATATCAGCATGACACTAATGGAAGCATTGAAAAAACACACATAGTATGGTTTCAGGTTGTGCTTCTCCCCCAACTCTCTCTCCCAGAGCTTGTGACACCCCAGGCAGTAAAGTTGGACCACGCCAGTGTGCATGGACTCCAGGTGAGATGCTGGCACTTCTAGGCACTGGTTGCAAACAACACATGGACATGTGTCACAGATCCATCAGTCCATAGAAAACTTGCGCTCACTCTATTCTACTGCAGGGCCTCTGCCTCTGGCTGCCGCTCCTTTGATGGTTTGACACCCGGGTAGGGTGCCACTCTTGCTGCCAGGTGGATGTGAGGTCTGTGTGTGCCCGTTGCTCTCAGCATCCTGTTCTGCATGTGAGTATCAGCCATTAACTATGCGGACATAATTACCTTTAGTATTTAACTAGTGGAAAATTACTGCAAATAAAACAGTCAATTAGCACAAAGTCAGTGTTGGCCAAGACATACTGATAGGATTGAGAGTTGCATGTTGGCTGCAAAGTAGAGAAGCCAGACTTGTGAAAACTGGGGCACCATGTTTCACACAGTCGACATTACCAAATGCAGTATGCCACCCAATGCCACCGTTTACACCACTTTGGGAGATGCTGCAACAAACAATCCCACATAGTTCAACTTCAAATAAACGATTTTTGTTTACACTCTTTCTTCAACTGCTCCCTCAATTTGGTCAGTACACTTTTGTTATGTGTGTCTGCAGTACACGTAATGAAAGTGTACTGCGCACAGTTGTTAATATCTTTAGGCATGTTATTGCATCCCTGGAAATTCTATTCTCACCACTACCATCCAGTGTGTGTTTTACACTGATTTTACTAATTACTTTTGGTCAGCATTTACAGGTTTTCTTGGTTTGGGGCTATGAGTGGTGGTTGCAGGGTTTACCCTGCCCCCCTCATTATCTCTTCTTGCATTCATGGGTACAGGGGGTTGTGAGTGGCGGTTGCGTGGTTTACCCTGCCCCCCTCATCTTCTCTTGCTGTGTTTACAGGTTTGGGGGGTTGTGAGTGGCAGTTGCAGGGTTTACCCTGACCCCCTCATCTTTCTTCTTGAGTTTCTCTTTTATTGTAGACTCCTTACATAGAGGTTTAACTGGTCCTCGATCAATGTGGACCCAATTTTTTCACAGATGCCTGCAAAGCTTCTAATGGTGATGTGAGGTCTCCTTTTTTGATTAATCTGCAGTCTTACAACTTTTAATATGTAGCTCCCATTCTGAGAAATATGTATCAGCATTGATTATGTAGTTCACCCTTATTTATCATCTTGCAAAAGCTATGTTATTTTTCAATGTATATGGTCACTTTTGCTGCCATTCTAGCACTTAGCATGGTC
>KN839857.1:2201-27311 GCA_000827185.1 Hydnomerulius pinastri MD-312 | reverse complement strand
CCTCTGATAAATGAGTGAAATACATGCATTCATGAGTGAAGGTAAAGTGGAGGCCATCATGAAAACCTAAAAAATAAAGATGGGGTAAATAGGTCATTTCACAATGGCCGGTACTGATGTTCTGTGCTTTTGATATATCATTTCTGTCATATACCTGATATTGGAAATGGCCTATTTACCCCATCTTTACTACAAGATTGCTGTCTAGGGGTGATATGTTGTTTTGGGGGGTATTTGACATCTCCAGTGATTCAGGACATATGAAGTGTCAGGGCAATGGTCTCAGAGTGTTCAGGGGCATATAAAACCATACATATATCACTCCTGGCCCATGTTTCCCAGTGGAATACCCAGCAAATCAAAAAAGCGGACACTTTTTGTATGTTTTTATACAAAAACACCCTGTAGAAAGCCAATAAAGAGCAAAAACAATTATATAAGAAGTCAAATATCATTATACATGTCCCATGACATTGAACTACTACTTTGGACACTCCCACAATGTATTGTGGTGCTGTGGTAAAGCAGCAGAGCTGCTGGAATATGAAAATATATTGTAGTGGCCCAAATAGGATATGTTTTGGGTGTTGTGGGGTAAATTCCCACGCTTGAGGGCCAGAAAATCGGTTTGAAAGTGCTGTGGCAGGAGCAAGTCATGTGACAAGCCCAGAATGGATATGTTTTCATCATTTCTATAGTGGATTTGTCACCAAACATATGAGACAGCCACAATAGGACATGTTATTATCATTTCCTTATTGGATATGTCAGATAATGTGAAACAATATGGCACTTGTGGCTGCTACTAGCTGAGCTTGAATTACGCTGACAAATTTCACTATAGGATATACCCTCTGGCAATAACCAGGGTTTGTGTCAAATGCATACCTGGTAATTACCATCTAGTAAAGTCAAATACTACAGTAATGGGTGTGTCAATGTCCTCAGGTAACCCCTGACCAACAGCACCTCTATTTTCTTTGCGCTGGTTTATTTCCTGCCACTGTAACCAGGCCCGAGACTGCATTCTCATTTGATGTGTTGGACCACTATCTCATGGACAACCTAGAATGCAAAACCACTTTTTTTTACCAACTTGAAACACTTGACAAATAATGCCTTTCCTAACTCTGTGCCTGTAAGCTTTTATTAATAGTCCTTGATGCCAATGTTTGTGCTGAAATTCAATCATGCAGGACCACTACCAAGAGCTGATGCAGACTGGTTGTCTTTGGAGATACCTCAAGAGCCTCATGCACTCCAGGCATGGCCATGATTGGGAGCTTGGGCCACAGAACGGAGACTTGGTATTATTCTGTGCTGCATGTCCTTAGCCTGAGATCAATCTTCCGCTGAATTGGAAGCACAAATACCCTCTGTAAGTAACTCTAACTCTGTTTGAGTTGAGAAGCTCTTGGCCTAGGCTGCTTACATGTCGGCCAATGGGTAGGCCATGGTTCGCGCGTAAGCCGACATCCACTGGTAATGACCTGTCTTGGTCAACCTGTAAAATGCAATACATTAAGTGCATGTGGGCCAAGGCCAGCCTGCATTATGGGACTCTCGGCCCATGTGTTCAAAATACCCTAACATAAGGGGGTGTATCACAGACCGTGAATCGGCCAAAGGAGTAAATACTGGTTATCGTTGGCCAACACACATTTTCTTATAATCAACCTTATTGTTTCAACTTCTGATGCACTGTTAGTTGGCTTATCATGCTCTAATATGTTGTGGATGGCAACTTTCAAGCCCAACATATGAAATGAAATACCCAGATGATGACATTTGTATCACTGATGGTCAAGCATATATGGTGAAGAACAGTCTTATTTGATGCATATTTCTATTTCAGTAGAATCCAAAGAGGTTGGTGGCTTAAAATTCACAATATACATATAGTTTTAAAACATAGCTCACCCGTGGAATTTAAGAAATCATCTTGCAGTAATCATAGGGCAGTCAATGTGGCCAATGCAAGCAGAACTAATCTGCAAGCAACCGGGATTGGGGCAACTGCTTGCGCCGGGCATGGCTGCTTTGTCCCTCACTCTGTGGTGGATTTCCAGAAAGGAGAACAGTAAGACATCCTTTTTATTTCGTGAAGACCAATATTGACATCAGTGAAAGACAAATTAACTGATTATTCAATATGCCAGTCCCTCAATGATTCTTCCACTGGAATTGGCACCGCACTGGTTATTTATGACATTGCCTGCCAATGGTCCATACACTTCAAGAAACATGTGGAGGAGAGTCCAAGTCTTGCAATTCCTGAAGACATGATAATTGTCCCAGCAGTGGGCAAATTTCATCTTAGCTCACAAAGCTGCATGCTTCTCCTGGTTCAGTCTGAACTTCCTTCAAGGGTCAGGCCAGATAGATGGTGATATATTGAAGACTTTGTGGGCTCCTTTGAACAAGATTTCCCCTCCTGCGAGGGCTATGTCAGCAGCTCACCATCAGGAGACATATGATGCTCATGTGTATGACTCCAACTACAAAAAAATGATTCACATGTGTAGGTGACTTCATCAACCCTTTGGGCTACTGGACTGACAACACCCCATCCCTTTGACAATGCAAGCTCTGTTAAGAAAGTACTTGCAGACACAGAAGGGTCTCAAGAAGACCAAATCTGCTTACACCCAGATGACAGCCAATATTAGTTAGGAAAAGATATCTGAGTGGACCTCACAAGAGCAGGAGGCAATGGAATTGAGAGGGGAATACCTAGATATATTTCATCCAAACACTGAGAAAGGTTGGTCCTCAGACATTTGTTATGGGCCTCCTAATGGTCATCTACAGCACCTGCAATGGCAGAGATCAGACTACAAAACATATCACAAAAGTTATATTTGCTTTTGACATTGTCAAAGTTGAAGCAACTGCAACTAGACTGGAAGAAAACTGATAGGACTGGCAACTGCAATCCAGTTGTGATCAGCTGTAGTCCAGTCCAGTTACCAGTCTTTTGTACAGTTGCCAACTGGACTTTAAAACACTACCCAATGTAGCAAATACATTTTCAACCTCCTTTGATTCCATGTCCCTAGCTGTGCCCTGCACTTTAAAAAGGTTGTCAACTGGTGGACTTTAATTTTTGCCCCAATGTGCCTTTTGAAGGCAGATTCAATAGAGTATACACCATACCTCATGCTGACAGAAAGAACATTGCCAGAGGTTACCGCATCCTACTTGCCTATCATGGAAAGAGTATGTGAATTCTTTTTGCCAGCCACCTATTAACTCACCCCCATCAAAGAGGCCTTCAACTCCAAAGAGAAGGCCTGGCTCTTTCACTTTAATGTGGACATCACTGGCAAGTGGTTCATCTACTTCTCATGGGTCTCTGGCTTAATCCACAAATAGATATTCAAATTCTGAGAATGGTGTCAAAGGAGAGGCCCAACTTCTGTTCTCCTCAGAATTATCCTGCATGGGCAGATATGCAGTGGCATGAGGAAGTCTAGTTTGGTTCAACCAAGCTAGCATGATCCAGTCTACTGAGGTATGGTGAAGCGACCCAATACCACTATGAGTGGGCTCGAGTTCACAACACTAAAGGTTCGACTTAGGAAGGAGAAATGCTAGGAATTGAGATGATTAATCCCAAGAGAACTAACCCAGAGTTCTCTGGGTGTTTGCATTCAGGTATTTATACTACTGACTACTGGTGCACAGACCAAACTGTGACTGTACATGTGTAGGTAGTGAGGCAGTAGGGAAATACACTATAGGTTAGAGATATGACAAGGCTGTAGCTGAGGCTACACAAGTGTACATGAGGAATGCGTGTGTATAGATAATAGATAAACGCGTGAGGGTTTAGGTCATGTGATGAGTCATGTGCTTACTGGATTATGTGATCAGAAAGAAATAAAAGTTAAAGAGTGAAGTCACGAGTTCAAGGCTGAGTGAAGTAAAAGTTTAAATAAAATATGTACATTCATAACATATGGTATGCCAGCTTAAAAGCTGCCCAAAAAGCTGGCCACCCCAGTGCCACCAACTTCACCAATGACATTGACAAGTGTATTACACCAGCAGCACCCATTTTCATGGGTTTTCCCAAAGAATTCTCCATCTAACTCCTCATGCTAGCTTTTGTACATCAGGAAAAACTGGTTGACTCTTAAGCGCTATGCAAGTTGCAACTACTTTCAAATATCTTTGTATAGCTCACATAGCACTATTTGATGCTATGTGAGTGTGCTATGTGAGCTATTCAAGCTACACAATAATATCAAAGCTTCCATAGCTCACATAGTATAACATAAATAAACATGTATATTTGCATTCATTTTTTAGTCTTATAATTAGGAGGTGGTGTGAGTATTTTCCATGCAATCTGACATTCAAAAGATTTACACTACAGTCTCTAAATTACCTGTTTCTATTATTAAAGCTATGAAAGTCACTATAGCACTTATAGCTACTATAGTACACATAGTGAGAATGCTCATCAAGAAAACAGCATGAATTACAGAGAAAAAGATACATACTTCAAACTTTCAATGAGGTAGTAAAGTTTTTTTTTTTTTTTTCATTGAAGATGATAGAGTTGAGAGGGAGTGCAAGTGTAGTCACATGGAGAGACTTGGGCTAAATTTTTGTGCAAAGGTGGTGGTAACTCTATATTTCTTGCATTGCTAGATTTATTGTAAAAAATATAGTGTAGTGGATAAAGCACAAGGTGAAGTAGTGTACTAATATAACAACAGCTGAAACACTCAAGACATCACAAGTTCAAATTCTATGGGAGATAATTTTTATAACACTACATTCAGCTGAATTTGAGTAGTTATTTTATTTGCTAGCACCATTCAACACCATGTAGATAATGCAAAAAAATATTTGGAAGAACATCTGTTTTGCAAGCTATTTCATGGTGGTACTCATAGCTGAGATAGTGCTATTTGATGCTCTACAATATGGCACCTATCTATGTGGGATAGATTGGCTATAACAGCTATCTCAGCCTGAATAGCACTATCCCAGCTATCCAAGGAGAAACTGTTCTTCCTAATGTAATTATTAGGTTTGTTTTCTCACATGATGTCATTTGTGCAAATGAGGGTTAGGGCTATTCTACACATTTTTGCCATTTTCTCACATGCTGACATGACATACATTATATTATGGCTATGTTCTCATGTACTGTTATTTGCATAAATTGGGGTTATAGCTATTCTGTGTGTTTTCACCATTTTCTCACATGCTGTCATTTGCACAAATTAAGATTATAGCTGTTTTGCACATTTTTGCCATTTTTTACTATGCTGACATTGGCACATATAAGGGTTATGGCTATTGTATGCAAAACTATAGTTTGCATGTTTTGCACAAACCACAACATATATGGTTTTGTACATTCTTGGGTGTGAAAATCCCAGTCCTAATCTATCCCTAACCCTTACTGGGTTACAAGAGTATAAATAAGACCCAAGATTAGTATAGACAATAAGGTTGAGCAAGTAGAGTATAGGTAATAAGGTAGTGCTGTCCAAATAATACTTCAACCATGGCCATGAGTTTTGGGTAAGAAGGATAGGCAGGGCCATTGGTGGTCTTACATAAGTAATATACTTGAGTTTGAATGAGATTTGGGCAAATCATTATCAGGCTTCGTTGAAAAAATATTTCTTTCCTAATGCCATAACAAAAATTGTACCCAACATGCAGCCTTAGCTATAGCCTCTTTATATCTATAACAAATAGTGTATTTACCTACTGCCTTACAACTTACACATGTAGGTGTACAGCTCAGTCTGTGTGCAAGTAGTTAGTAGTATAAATACCTAAATGCAACACCCAGAGAACTCATTCTAGTTCTTTTGGGATCAACCATCATACATCCTAGCATTATCTTTTCTAAGGTTGACATGTTAGTGTTGTAGACTTGAGGCTGTGGTTTTAGGCTACTTCAAAAACAACAAAGTGGACTTGAACAACTATGAGCTCTTGGACAATTGTGGCACAGAATGAAATGTATATATCAAATTCAGATATCAAACTCTACAATGTGAGGCTGTCATTTCACCAGATGTCAAACCTACTGGAATGCTATTCAAGTTATGAAATCTGCAATAGTGGGGTAGATCTTGAAATACTTGTTACACCACACTATCTCTATCCAATGGCATGTTTGAAGGACATTGTGGGCAATTCCAAGCACAAGGATTACTTTCTTGTTTTTCTGCACATCTTCAGAAAATTGATCAAGGCATGCACCAGTCATCATGCCAGCTGCAGGACTCTGACAGTGATGAGGAAGACATGGTTAAGTTAGTATTTTTCTGTGGCAGAACTTCATTTGTGTAAGGAATTTCATCCCAGGGATACAATGTCTATGTTCATTGTGTTCACACAGTAGGGCAATTTCACAATGTTTAGAAAGGCATGATCACTACTGCATTTACAGGATTGCATGTTTCTGGGTTATCCAACACCCAAAAGGCAAAGTGTTCACAAGTATAGGCATTAAATCTGGGAAAGCAACTAGGTAACCAATTCCAATATCATAGAGATGGCAACCACTGACCCATGGGCCCATATGGGGGGTGCTTGGCATATAACCCATGGGCCCATTTTGCCTCTGGTGAGCCACTGATGGACATTGGGTGGAAAATAGGTGGATTGGTGGATTGGTGGATTGGGGGGTGCTTTCTGGCCAACAGGCCCATTGGAGGAGCACTTTGGTATTCCGCATGGGCTTATTGGTTGTCTCGGCATTCCACCCATCAGCCAATGGGCTATTCTGCAGTTAGATATAACATTTGACCCATTGGCATACCACCAGGCATATCATGCTCCAGCATATGATAGGCACTTATTCTCTAACATTTCACTGTTGTACTTATATTGGCAAGCATTAGTAGTTGGGGTAAGTGAACACATTCTAGGTATTTAAAGTATGGAGGCCAGCTAGTTAGTCATCAGACAGTAGTTTTGGCTTTTCCATTTGACACAAACATTAGCTTTGCTGTTCAATAAGCTGCCCAATAACTCCAATGTTGGCTATTAAGAATATCAGTTTAATATTCCATTGACATTGAATAGTTGGATACATGCTCAAGAAGCCCTGGCAGGGTGCTGCACATGAACCTGTGTCAGCTGCATGGCTGACCAGGATACAAAAGCTGAAGCAGGTTTCACTGCCGAATTGGAATCCTCATTGGCTGACAAGAAAACAAACTCTGTGCTTTTATAAGTCTTCTTGGACATTGATAGTGCCAATCCAGACCCTTCAGTCACATTTAACGTAAGCTACATTCTACTAACATTGCCAAACCATTGTAGAATGCATGCCAGTAGACATCAGCCAACCCTGCACTTGCTATGTCTCAGCTGGGTTGTGAGGGGTGTCCTGGCTGAGCCCATCAGTTAATTGTGGCTGATCAGAGCCTGCAGGTCAGCCCAGACGAGGTATAGGGTAGCTGTTGTGTATTACAGAGTATGTTGTAGTACCAAAGGATGATGATCATTTACGAATCAGCCATTGTGTAGTGCACAAGTTGGCCAGCTATGAAATTATGGATGTACTTTATTACTACATAGTATGCATCTTTGAGCTTTTCAGAATTCACTCAAGTCAGCATGGCCAACTGCCCCTCTCTCATAGTATATTGGCTGACATGCGCATATAACTTGGCTGATCTATGTACAGGGATCTGTTAGCATGTGTGGGCCAACTACCCCTCTTCAAAGTATCCCGGCCAACATGGACCTACTGTCTTGGCCAACACATGTGTACAAGATCATTCCACATTGGCTGATGTGTTTATGACATGTATATAGGGAATAATGGCATCGTGGCTGAGACGCATGATAGGCTGGTTGCTTGTATATAGGGGCCTGCCCAATGTGGCCGACATGCTTGATAGGCTGGTTGCTTGCATATAGGGGCCTGCCCAATGTGGCCAACACGTGTGCAATGATTTTGGAATGTTGGCCAGCATAGAACATTGCAATATCAGCTGATATGTGTACATGGGTCTGCTCCCTTTGGCTGACATGTGTGATGGACCTCTGACCCACTGGCTGACATGTGCATGGGGCTAATGCAGTCATGGCCAAGACACTTGATAGGCTGACTGACAAATTAGCCCATCAAAGAACTGCGCGTGTATGACATTGTACCTGACTGGTACCTATGTCATAAATGAATGTCATTTAGGAGTGTTGTATCAAAAATGGGCTGCTTGTTGAATTATATAAGCTTCAGCCACTGGCTGAGTTGAAAAAATAACAATCAACCAGCTCAATCACCCCATTGCTGGACATTCCACAACAAAAAAAATATTAAAAAGCGGTAGCTTATGTTCTATTACATGTACATAGCCTGTACTACTACTTTAGAAAGGGAATCAATCAGATGTGGTGTGGCAATGAGCTGCTTCACCTTGAAAAAAGCGTGGGAAATAAATTACAAAGTGCGGTCTAATTTGGATATGTTTTACATCTGAAGTAACTGAGTGGGGATATTCCCAACTACCTCAATCACTGAATGGGGATATCCCCAACCACCCAAATCACTAACTGGGGATATCCCCAACCACCCAAATCACTAACTGGGGATATCCCCAACCACCCAAGTGACTGGCTGGGGATATCCCCAATCATTCCAATCACTAACTGGGGATATCCCCAACCACCCAAATTACTGGCTGGGGATATCCCCAAGCACCTACATGACTAGCTAATATCCCTAAGTATCCACATGTCTGGCTGAAGTTGAAGGTGAAACAATGACAACATGTGGCTAATGATCATTATGACTTTTCTACACATACACTAGTCTACACATAGCAACATAATATTCTCAGTAGCGTACAGCTTGGTCTGTGCTCAGTAGTTAGTAGTATAAATATTACAATGAAGCAACCCAGAGAACTTAGTCTAGTTCTCTTGGGGACTAAGTGCAATGTGACAGGACAGGAGCAGGTTTACCAGCTAGCTAGTGTAAGTTGTGTAGATAACATTGATAAATCTATTTATTAAATATAACTGCTGGTAATAAGCCCTACTTACCAAACCTTTGTGCTTTAACTCTCATTACTGGCACAATGAACAGCAATTTTATGTATGATGAGCCCCTCAGTAACTTTGACAATGCATACATGGAATTAGCCATGTATTACTTTCACTCTCTCTACAACAAATATTACTCCAATGATGTAGATATGCTGCCTGCCCCTGGCAATAAAGTGGTGCCTATTTCATCTGAACTCAGCAAAGACATTGTTGTTGATCCCAAGTCACCACCAAGCCAAGGTCACCCTGCAGCTCAACCCAAGATATGAGACATGGGTCTCAATCCAGTCATGGCTTTAAATCACCATCATATCCCCCTGTATAATGATATTGGCAACATTCAAATATGACTCATAAATTTTCTGCTACCTTTTCTTGAATTACTGTGCAATCTAAATGCAGGTGAATTTTTTGGTTGCCTCATTAATGCAGGTGCCACTTTTTGGGCATTCATCACCATGGACACCTCAAATCACCTATGGGTCCATATTGCATTTCAACCATGTGGATGGACCCTCCAATATTATTACCTCACTGTTTGCTTTTGTTTTTAACACAATTTGGAAAGGTATCTCCATCCAATTAGGAGGGTCTATTGAGCTAGGTCTACCATATCAAGCACCTACATGACTAGTGAATATCCCTAAGTATCCATATGTCTAGCTGAAGTAAGTTGAAGGTGAAAGAATGGCAACATGTAGCTCATGATCATTATGACTTTTCTAGATATGTGTGGATATCTCCAAGTACCCAAATCATTACCCAGGTATATATCCATGTACCCCAACAACTTAATGGCAAACTAGCTGTAGACTGCTTGATGTGCTTGATGTGCTTGATGTGAAGAGGCATCACAATAAGGCACTGTCAAAACTACTGGGTATGTTAGCATGTTACTTGTCCAAGTAGACCATTTCAATAAACACTTGATGTAGGATTCAGCACTGCAGAATAAATTAGAGTCAACAGGTCTTGTTTCTATTTTTACATGTTTTCTAATGTGGGTAGGTTACAAGGCTGTCTATTTAAGTGTCAATTTGACGTAAGGTTGGCAAGTCCTATAAAACCATATTCAGTACATCTATGATGTGTAAGTAGAGTATATGGGGTTTAAGATAATTCACACAGATACTCAGTAACATTCACCGTGCAGTCTACAATAGTATTAAGCTACAGCTGGTAGATGCATGGCAATTTCCAACACAATTTACAATAAAGGTCCCCTGATACTCATTCTATCCCAGGGACATGCATTATTAACCCAGGGATAGTGCAGATGTGGTGGGAATAGCAGCCAACCGTGGGGCTATCCCATGGCACAGCAGGGGAAAATCTCCTGATGATGTACAGTGGGAGGGGAAAATCCCCTCAAATGCAGGGGAATCCCCTCTAAAACATACCTATTAGGTTATTTGACTATCAGAATATAATACACCTAATAGGTCCCAACAAGGGGTTGACTGAAGTGCCTCTGACGCCTTTGCCTTCACCCAAGGCAGGACATCACAGTTTGCCCTGCCACATTCCACCATGGACTCAGCTGGTCGACTTTGTTACCGGTGTCTTGGGGATTCAAGTCTCTGCCCAGAGTGACACTGTCACATGGTCCAGTGAACAGCAAACAGTCATTCCTACCATCCTTCGCAATGGCCTTAACCATACCACTCAAGATGCAGATAGGGCCAGGACTGCAGCATCGTTCCCTGAAGCCCTTCCAGGCTCAGAACACGTCATATTTTTGTGAAAGGGTGATCCAACTAGTGCAGCACACCCGCAATGCCCTTAGGAAAGGCAAGGTGGTGGTTGTAAGAGATTTTTATGACATTGGGGACTTTGATTTCTCCTTCAATTCCCTTGAAGATGACTTTGGGTTATTGCCTGACATGCTGGTCACTACTCATGGTATGGCCTTTTTCTTTGCACCCTGGCATGAACTTACAATCATGCACTTAGATATTAGTGTTTTAAAGTCCATTTCAGTCTGGTCAAGACCGCAAAAAACCGGTTAAAAACTGGTCCAAAACAGTTGCAACCAGTCTTTTAAAAGACCAGTTGTGTCATCAAAGACTGATCGCAACTGTTGCTTTATACACATAATTAGTACCGTTAAGTAGTATATTTTAGTGCTAATATAGTGTATGCCACATGTATAGCTTATTCTAACACTAATTTCATTGATATACTACTGTATAACTTCAATAACTCACAAAAACTCGAAATAAATCAGGAAAAATCAGGAAAAATAGGGAAAAATAGGAGAACACTTTCCTAATTAAGCTGTGGCTGTGCGGACCAATTGCAACCGGTCTTAACCGGTCCTAAAAGACCGGTTTTTTTTTTGCGGTCTTTGATTCTCAAAAGTAGGTAACCTGCAACTGCAGTTCAGTTGTGATCAGTTGCAGTCCAGTCCAGTTGCCAGTCTTTCGTGCGGTTGCCAACTGGACTTTAAAACACTATTAGATATTGCAATGAGGGTGGAGGACTATACTCATCCACACATTAAAATGTCTCTTAGGGACTTTTTAAAGGGTATCAATGATCCAGAGCAAATGCCTACATCCTTGACATTCCACTCTCTCACTGAGCTTTCCCTCAGCCATTCGAGTAACGACAGGATATCAGGGGAGTGCTGAACAGTAAGGTCTTGGGGACTGGCACACCACAGAGGTATCTACATGTACCCCCACCATGACGCTGAAGGCGCCAATACCTTCATGATCTTGATCTTTGGCATAAAGCACTGGACTCTGTCCTTTTATAAGGACTGATGAATGCAGCACGCGGCATTTGGAAGAAAGATGCACGCAATTTGTGACCCAGATAGCCCTCTCACAAAATTCACTGATGATCTGGTCACGAAAACTGTTTATGTGTACCTGGGGGATTTGCTGTAAGTGTTATTTTTATCTATGCGATGCTAATCTGACTTAGCACATTAGCATCCAACCTCCAGGCCAACTCCATTTGGTGTACACTCCTCTCGCCTCATTCGCAATCAGCGGTCATTTTTTCTCCCTTGATACTATGCATACCATGGAACTCTCTTGCTTTATCAATGTCAAACACAGTGAGCTCATAACAAACCAAGTTCACTTTGGAACTCTTGAAACTTTGTGTCAGATCATGCTGGCACTGCCCATTGTATCCCGGAGCCGCAGTAAGTAATATTTCTTCTATCTCATTGTTATAACTCACACCTCCCGCAGAGGTTTATAAGCACAGTTTGATTGTGCTCTGTGTCATGGTTTTGTCAAGCAACAAGTACATAATTCACACAGCAGATTGATTGACCACTAACAATCTCAAAGCTGCAAAGGAAATTGCAAAGAAGCTCCTAAAGTTTTTTGGTTTACAACCTGCCCAAGTGTTTGATTTTCTTAGGACTAATAACGTAGACTTTACTTCTCCTGGAGACAAGGTTTCGATACACAATGCATTAGCAGAGTTTAGACCTTCTAAATAGTATTATAAAACAAGTCCCCTTGTAATGGATTACTTATAGAATTATTCTACCTTCCATTTGTCTTAAGAATATTTCATTCTCCTAACTCTAAGGGAACCACCACTTGCTCTAACGCTGCTGGCGAATTTTGATTGTCCCCTATTTAGCATGTCCCATCATGTCCCACCATGTCCCACTATGTCCTGCCATGTCCCACCATATCTCATCATCCTTTCTGAGGGATATTGACCAAGATCTTCTCATATGTCTTATTGTTAGTTCACTGGCATGACCTGGTAAGTCCTACTGAGACTCTAACCCACACCTGCCCCCTTAAAATATGCCTATGATCTATGAACTATAATTTTCCTTTTACTATCTATTATCACAAGCAGACCATATACACACATGATCCTGCAGACAATCTGTCTCCTATATATACCACATAGCACATAATAAGACAAAAGAACATTCACTGCATATCCCACTTTTACAACTACTTACAACTACTATGGCCTCCATGCACCACATCTTAGTGGCCCCAAGCTACTTGCTGCAGTATATAAATATATAATTTCTCTCTCTGTCTGAGTCAGTCATATTAATGCAAGTTGGGACATATACGGGACACCACAGCCACTGCAGGAAATGACATGTGATTGCGTATCTTCATTATTGTCTTTAACCTATCTCTATCTCTTCTTCTGCATCTTTGTCCTTGCTCTGATTCTCAGAGTCAACGACTTCCTAACCCTTTAACATTTAACTCTTCATTTGCATCTTTGTCCTCGCTCTGATTCTCAGAGTTGACGACTTCCTTTTATCTCTCTAGCTGCTGCACCCTCACTCTGATTCTCGGAGTTGATGGCTTCTTAGCTCATTAACATTTCATGTCTCTTACATCTACTTCCTTACTCCGATTCTCAGAGTTGACAACCTCCAGAATCTTACCGTTTTGTGTCCCTTACAGCTCCTTTGAATTCCTCACTCCGAATCTCGCAGTCAATGTTTCATTCAGAAAATGCTAAGGCGTCTACCAGTGGTCTTAACTCTGGGTATGCCCCACAAGACAAAGGAAAAGGTAATGTGCCAATGAGATCACCAGTGGTTTCAGAGTTCTCTGGATGTGCATCACAAGACAAAGAAAAGAGCAAGGCACCGATGAAATCACTTGTGGTTTCAGTGTTATCTGCTGCACATAAGGACAAAGGAAAAGTATGGCGACCAATCTCTGAGCACGCACCCCGCTTCCCCTCAAAACAACTACTTCAACATTGCATGCTGTCCAAGACCTTCATCCATTCATCTACTAGCTGTTCTATGTGTTTTTCTACTATGTTGTTTGTCACTGGGTTTTCTTATACCACACTTGTTACTATACTACGACCTGTACATACATGAATCCAGATTCATGTAGGATACCACAAGAATGTGCACAATATTGCTGAAAAGCATGGGAGGTAATTTTGTGAAAGGAATAATCAAAATATTGAGTACTCACTGCTTTTTCAAAGAAGTGTGAAGTGGACGAGTGCGCAACTCTTCAGCAGGAAGTTGATGTGTCAATGTCATGCTCTGAGTGTGTGGAATGCATACATTTGAAAGCTATTGAAAGAAGAAAATAAAGGTACTTACAAGTGTAGTCTGTTGGAGTATCAAGCCAGACAGCCTGCTGGGCAGGTGTTTGGCGCCATTTGCCAGCATTCTTTCATTCGTTCTCTTAACCCACTTTCTTTCCGTACTTACAAACCTATGACTCAACTGATTATCTACTGATTATTGTGGCTGAGCCGCTGTATGTTAAAAGCTAGCACATTAGTAGTTTGCATCTCAGTTTGCACTTCACCAAAACTGAGATGTGGGTCTCCATTCTGTGGTTCTCATTTTATCTCTTACTGATAGTACCTACTTTGTTATCTTATTCTTGTCCAGGTACTTTACATTCCTGTATTGAGTTTGCGCTTCGCCAAAACTGAGATTTTGTTATCTTATTCTTGTCTAGTTTGCGCAGTGACCTCACAACAGTCTTCACTCTCAGCAATTGTATCTGATACAGTATACCTTCAACAGATCTTCCACGTGGGAAGAAACTTAAGTTACCAGAGTTTGTTGTAAAAAACCATGCAGAGATAACATGCTGGTACCTCCATTTGACTGAGGAGGATAAAGTGTTGCTGACCAACAACATGATGGCCCTGTGAAAAATCCGAAGCACCACCGTGCACTCGAACACAAAGGCTTTACAGAAGAAGGTGAACACTGCCTTCAACATGATGGAGAAAGAGGTAACAGTTCACTCACCCCTAAATCTCTTCAACAATGCAAACTGACTGGACTTTACCTCAGTGGACTGCCTTGAACACTCAGACAAGGATTGAAGGGCTCTATATGGTGGTACACGGTGATGTTGAACATTACCACAAGTCAAAAATATTTTGCACCCTGAAGGCTGTGACATTCATCAAGAACATCCTCAAATTTGAGCTCAAGTGTTTTGTGCTCAAACTTGAGTCCTGGGTAGTTGGTGACTTTGGTAAATACACGTCAATGTCACCAACTTCAGTTGAAGACTCACATTTTTCTCACCACACTTCAGAATCCAGTGCAACCACCAACCAGCAGCTTTCACACACAAAGCTTGTAAGTTTGTGTTGTTAGAACATCCAGGACGGTCTCAGTAAGTCCTACAACATGTGTGAGACAAAGATGAGTACTCACAGCATAACAGACCATATCACTCAGTCCAAGAACCTGGCGCCAAACAAAGTTCAAATGAAGTATGACAATTACAAGAAGAAAATCATTGAGGCCTACTTGGTTGCTCTCCACCATTGGCCTCTGGGTACAGTGTGCAATCCTAGCAAAATTACCTGCTGCAAAGATCTGCTGATGCTCCTCAATGCCTCAGTGAAGCGACCCAACAACCACTATGAATGGCTCTCAAGTCCACAACACTAAATGTTGACTTTTAAGAAGGGAATTGCTAGGAGTTAGGACAATTAGTCCCAAGAGAACTAGACTGGAGTTCTCTGGGTGCTTTCATTCAGGTATTTATACTACTGACTATTGGTGCACAGACCAAGCTGTGACCATACATGTGTATGTAGTGAGGCAGTAGGGAAATACACTATAGGTTAGAGATATGACAGGGCTGTGGCTAAGGCTGCACAGGTGTACATGAGGAATGTGTATTATAGATGATAGATAAACACATGAGGGTTTAGGTCATGTGATGAGTCATGTGCTACTGGATCATATGACCAGGTCATATGATTAGAAAGAAATAAAAGTTAAAACACAAAGTCGCAAGTTCAAGGCTGAGTAAGGTAAAAGTTTAGATAAAATATGTACAAAGCAGCAAAACATCTCAAGCAGCATGAGGAGAAGCAGTATACAAACCTCACAAGCCTTGCAACTCCCAAGCCCAGAGCATAGCTGCCATCAAGAGTTCCGCCATGGTGGGTGCCAGTGATGATGAGGATGACAATGTGCCCACTTCAGCAAGTGCAACATCTTAGAACAGGCACCACCAGCTGCAACTACATCAGCAAACCAACCCTCAGCTGGACTGGACTGGACAGGGCTGGACAGGGGTCCCAGGCTGACAGACACCCCCAGCAAGGTGCCTACATCAGGAAAACCTATTTGACTGGACAGTGCTATGTATCACTATGGGCATCTTTATGTGTCTCTAGAACTATACAGACTTTTAAATAGCTTCAAATAGTTGTTATAGTACTATCTGGTGCTATTGTTACTATGGTTGCTATAATAGTACAAGCCTACCAGAGAGTCTGATAAGTGTACTTACTAGACCAATTATTAAGGTAAAACCTATTACTGCAGTGACCCAATACCACTATGAGTGGGCTCGAGTTCACAACACTAAAGGTTCGACTTAAGAAGGAGAAATGCTAGGAATTGAGACAATTAATCCCAAGAGAACTAGACTGGAGTTCTCTGGGTGTTTGCATTCTGGTATTTATACTACTGACTACTGGTACACAGACCAAGCTGTGACTGTACATGTGTATGTAGTGAGGCAGTAGGGAAATATGCTATAGGTTAGAGATATTATGAGGCTGTAGCTAAGGCTGTGCAAGTGTACATGAGGGATTCACATATATAGATAATAGATAAATGCATGAGGGTTTAGATCACATGATGAGTCATGTGCTACTGGATCATGTGACTGGGTCATGTGATCAGAAAGAAAGAAAAGTTAAAGCGCCAAGTCGCAAGTTCGAGACTGAGTGAAGTAAAAGTTTGAACAAAATATGTACATTCGTAACACTACTTCCACCCTAGGGATTGACTGTCAGGTTGACATAAGGCTTAAATAAGGCATCAAATGCCATCTGGGCCATCCACAGCTTATGGGGTGCCGAAGGTTTCTATCTATAGAAGTCACGAATCTTCTCTTTTGAGTTCTCGAGGTTTCTCTCGGGTTCCCACATGCGTTCTTCCTTAGGATAACCTTCCCAGTGCACCAGTTACAGTCCTGTTCTTATAAATACTACACTAACTTACTGCAGGTGCAATTATAAATAAAACCGCTTTTTGCAGTAACTTACTGGTCAGTAATTTACTGTCTGACCAATAAACAAATGTCTGGTATGTTATGAGGGGTACAGCACAGCTGCTTGTCCGCTTTGTATGTTTTTCAGCCACCCATATACACTGGTTAGGCTGTTTTGGTATGTTTTTCTCCACTTTTTTGACCTCCGAAAGCGGAAATGATAGCCACAACAAAAAACATATCCAAAATAGACACTTTCTCATGTCAGACAGAATTAGGATGGCAACATAAACAATGACTTAGAAGGAGGAAGAATAACAGATATTGTACAGTAGAAGGTACATTGCATCTAGAATTAGAGCACCAACAATGTTCTGAAAGCGAACAAAAGTCACCTTCCACCCAACTGACTAGCCAAATTGGATCCAGCCAGTGGGGCACACCTAGCACAATGGGGTGGGTCAGCCAAGGTGCTACAATTCTTTTTCTTCTGTGGTTTGCTCTCTGCTTCATACAGGTCAATTACAAACTCACCACAAAGTAGCCTAAAGGACAACTCATGACTAATGGCACCAGATGAGGAGATTGACCCACTGCACCACACTTCCCTGGCCAGTACTGCTGATGCAATGGCAGTTTAGTGGAGGGACTAGCAACAGCATGGGAGCTGGACAACAAAGCAATAGGACTGTGAAGGTGGAGACAATAGTCTGGGTGTTGGCTGCAGGAGACTTTGCACAGGTGGTGCATCCACTGGCGGCCTGTGGCATCAGGAAAACCTGTTTTGCTCTATAGTGCTCTATAGCAAAAGCAAACTTCATATATTGTCCATGTTCTTATAGCTACGAGAGATACCTATGGATGCATCTGAAAAACATGTTGATCTTGCCAGACTTTCCTATATGTACTTTTTGATGAACTTTACTACGCTTTTTGGTACACTTTTACTACACTTTTACTACACTTTTACTACACTTTTACACACTTTTGCTACACTTTTTTGTACACTTTTACTACACTTTATAGTACACTTTTACTACCCTTGTGCTACGCATTTTGTACACTTTTACTAGCACTTTTACTACACTTGTTGGTACACTTTTTATACACTTTTTACTACACTTTTGCTATGTTTTTTTGTACACCTTTACTACCACATTACTACACTTTTACTACACTTTTTGCTATACTTTTCTACACTCTTTGGCATACTTTTTGTACTTTTTACTACACTTTTTGCTACACTTTTTGCTACACTTTTGCTACACTTTTTTGTACACTTTTACTACCACCTTCACTACGCATACTTTTTGTACTTTTTACTACACCTTTTGCTACACTTTTTGCTACACTTTTTGCTACACTTTTTTGTACACCTTTACTACCACCTTCACTACACTTTTTACTACACTTTGCAACAGCAACCTTATTTCCTAGAGTGGTAGTAAAAGTGTACAAAAAGTATAGCAAAAGTGTAGTAAAAAGTGTATTAAAAAGTGTATTAAAAAGTGTAGTAAAAAGTGTACAAAAAGTGTAGTCAAGTATAGCAAAAAAGTGTAGTAAAAGTGTGTAAAAAGTGTAGTAAAAGTGGTAGTAAAGGTGTACAAAAAAGCGTAGGAAAAGTATAGTAAAAAGTATACAAAAAGTATATCAAAAAGCATAGTAAAGTTTATTAAAAAGTGTAGTAGAAGTGCTAGTAGAAGTGCTAGGAAAAGTGTACAAAAAGTGTAGCAAAAGTGTAAGTACAAAGTGTACAAAAAGTGTGCCAAAAAGCGTAGTCAAGTTCATCAAAAAGTGTAGTAAAAGTGTAGTAAAAGTGCTAGTAAAAGTGTACAAAATGCATAGCAAAAGCTTGTCAGAGATTGAATTTGAGTGAAATTTCTCTAAGTCCTGTTGGATACCCTATATATACCAGCTATTACAGTAATTATCCATGGTACTATAGTGTAGTGGATTAAGTATCAATGGATTGGGCTATTGTTGAGGCTTATATAGGCTAATTCTCATGAATCACAAGTTCAAGCCACCAAGGTGGTAAATTTTTATTTTAATAAATGCATTAATCCATAGCTTTCTTTCACTCAAATCATGCTGTTTCTTCACTTATATTATGCCTAGAATATTCACTACCTGGTAGACAAATCATCTGAAGCTCATAATGTCCAATTTTATTGTTGCTATATGACACTATATAAAGTTGGACTGTGCTTGGGTGGATATACAAGCTATTAGAGATATTATAGCTATACTGGCTATATGAGCAGAATCAGTTTTCCCTGATGGAGATGATGCTGCCAACTCCTTGCTGGACCTGACGAGCTAGTGTAAACTCCTCATCTGAGGCAAGAAGGAAGTGTGAATGAGGTTGTAATGAAGAACCTCATGGAAAGTGTATGCAACCTAGCAGATAATCATGCATGC
This sequence comes from Hydnomerulius pinastri MD-312, assembly GCA_000827185.1. NCBI lineage: Eukaryota > Fungi > Basidiomycota > Agaricomycetes > Boletales > Leucogyrophana > Leucogyrophana pinastri. Next base: position 7,890 of record KN839857.1, on the reverse strand, counting down.
TCCTTACAGGCATTGTCTGAGAGGTTTATACATGAGCAGAGTGCCATGACCTCTACCCAAGCATTCTAGCAGTAAGGTACCATCTGTCAAAGATATATAACAGTGGGAAGGGAAAGTGTGGTGCACATCAAGTGCATAATATGTGAGTGACATCTGTGGGAACAGATGGGAGGAAATGCAGAGTAAGGGGTGATGGTGATATATAGTTGTCAGGGGAATTGATGGAAATGTTAATTAAGATATGGAGATGTGAAATCACCTCCAATAACATGAAGGAGGTTAACATGCTGGTGCTTGTTTTTGTGGTGGTTGCTATTGAGGTGGTTAATAAGAAAGGTGTGGTAAAGGCGGTCTGCTTTGGGTGCCATCTTGAAGGGTGATGATACTGGCCAACTAGACGGTGAAATGATGATGTGGTTGTATGAGATTGACATGTCCCAATTAGACTCCAAGAAACCCCCAGATGTTTCTATGACCTCCATCTGGTCAAGTCAATGAACCAAACAGCACAATTTGAATATTTTATCATACACATAAAATTATGCATCCAATACATTTGCCGATATTGCATAGTGAACATGATTGTCACCTTGTTTCATATATGCTTGAATATTGACCATAGTGGGGTTCTGTCTGAACATACCTTCCTAATCAAGCAGACATACCTTCCTAATTAGGTGAAAACTCTCTTACTGAGATGAATTCATCAGAGTGCACCTGACTGTTGGTTGGATTGAGGCACTTGACACCCCTCTTTGTTACTTTAAATGATTTCACCCCTTTCACTATTTATATCTCTTATATTGCACCATACAGTGCTTATATGACTTTCTAACCATTCTGATTCAATTTCTGGGGTCAAACTACCTCTACTAGTTAGTGGCTGACTTGTTTACATTTGTTTACTGTAGAGCGCACTTGTCCCTCAGAGGGAACAATGAAACAGACAGAATAAGGGAGGAGGATGATATATTTGCGTGCAGTGGAGGCCCCAACATGCAGATAGGTGACATAACCAGCAGCATCCATCAGATGGAAATCACCTGGCACAGTGGACCCTGCGTCAAGCAATGAAGATCAACAACAAAATTTAAAGGAGCCAAAGCCCACCCCTAAATGTAGAGGACGGCCTAAGGAGGCCCTGCAGGGATGAGGAAAGGCAAAGGCTAGTTCATTTCAGAGGAGGTCAACAACTGCTTCCTGCACTAACATGTATGAATCCTAGGAGACATACTCTGCTAAAGGTTTAACACAAAAGCACACAGGCACCAGATGCCTGCTAGCCTACCACCCCCCAGTACACTCAGTACCCCCTTGATGAGCCCCATCTGTTTGTCACTCCCTGGGTATATTGACTGATTGTTTCTCTTCCTAGCAATACATGTGCCAACATTAGCACCATATGGATATATACAATTGAGGACTGCAACATGAAATTATACATTCAGTAGGACAGTCCTGGATGCATCTGAATGAATAATTCAACACTCACATGATGAAGGCAACCTTCATGTGCCTGAGGTATATGCATGCATATTGTTTGCCAATGCCAATGAGCTGTGCACTTCCTGTGATTGCCAATGTATGTATTTATGAACACCCAGGGATCCTCAGTATGAGGTCAAGAGCTATGTCCAAGCTGGGGTAGGGACAGAACATATGGTGAGGACATTGTCTGCAATCCCTTGCCAAGCACTTTGGAAACCCTAACCCTTCCCTCCAGCTTCACATTGTCAAGTGCACTATATGAAACGGCAACAATCAGTCCAAGGTGCTTGTCCTGAATATCAACTGGATGGCACAGGCACAGCACCAAAATGATGTATTGGTGTATGTCAACACACATTCAGACATCATGACAGGAAACATGATCATAGGGGGTTCAGCCCCAAGTTGTGAGTGCACCCTGATTACCAATGTAAGATTTACAATTTCTCCTTGGCTGTCACACAAGCTAACACAAAAATGCAGGTACTACTTGTTATTGGAGGTGATTTCACATCTCCAGGTATCAGATATCATTGCATCAATTCCCCTGACAACCCTATATCATGTCACTGTCCATCCTGAACTGGAAAATGTCAGACATCTTAATGGAGGAATACATAAGCTTAACTCTTAGAGGTGAAATATATTTGGTTTGTAAAGGTCAGAATGTCCACCCAAACATTATTAGAAGATCTGATTAGAAGTTTGTGAAGTTGGGTAACTAAGCACTGGCCAAATACTATCAAATGCTATCAAACATTATCAAATATTATCTATCAAACACAACGTTACTATAGGCATGTGTGCATTTTCCTACCCACCTTTTAACATCTGTGGGGTATACCAGTCAATGTGGTTGTCCTGTATGTCCAACTCCACATACCATGCACAAGCATGTGCCCATTGAAGAGTGGCCCCTTTCAAGCTGAAGCTGTCCACAGTAAGGTGGTATTTTGATATAGGGCTGATCCACTGTGAGTTTTAGCCCAAAGTTACATCTTTGATGACTTTCAAGACTAGCTCTATTAGCTGTTGGTTGTCACTGGGTTTGGTTGCTTTAATTTTGTTGGGCTGATAACATCTATCAGGACTGGATATTACACCATATCAACCACAGCTGAATTGACATTACATTTGCATTTGGTCTGAAGTCCTGTATATGGTTTGACACCTACCACAGTGGTCTTGGAAACCATAGTGAGAGAAAGAGTTGACATAAGTTATTGATGAGTTGACACAGGTACCATACAATGCTTGCCTTTTTTGCTTCTCCTCCACTCTTGGAGTAGTCAATCAAGACAGTGTAAGTTATTGATAGCTTATGCACAGATATTAAATGATTCTTACTTTCTTGCCCTTTGCTGTACTCTAGGGGGCAGCATAAGTTATTGATAGATTTCACACATAATAATTGCTTACAGTTTGCACAGCTTGCCTCTGGTGGAGTTGTTAGTGGCATCCTCATTGCTCTGTCAGGATATATCAGCTGCAGAAGGAAGTGTCCAAAGTAGCTTGCCTGTAAAGTTCAATAGCTTATACCCCCCTAGACTCAACAATCTCATATCTCTAATGCCCCCAAGTGTGCCTTTCATAGTGGCTCCACTATGTTTTTACATGCACTAATACACTAAGTGAGATTATCAATGAGGCAGGAGGTAAAGGCAAGCATGCAGATAATAAAGAGGAAGGGTCTGGCCTTGTGATGCTCTGGAAGGCAAAGTAAGTGATAGTGCATAATAACTGAATGGAAACACTATTCGGTTACATTGCTCAGATGACTGGTCCACAGAAGGAGTTAGCCATGGAGGAATGTGGGTCAATTGAAGTTCATGTCCACATGCTCCTTGTTGAATTGCATCTTCACACTTAGATGCCAACACCGGTGTGAAACACCTGCGTGGGTTGCAACTGAGTTATTGGTACTCAGCGTGTCTCCTAAAGGATTGAGAAGGTCTATCAACCATCTCTTGTCTTCCTTCTGCAAAGCAAGGCCCCTTTTGAGCCTTGCAACGGTGAGCTCTAACTCTCACTTCTCAGCTATAAGCTCCTCGTGCCTAAGGTCCAGTTTGTGATACATATCGCATACAACCAGGCATTGGCGCTTTTGCTCCTGCACATACTGGTGCCATCGCTGCTCTAAGGGAGTGGATTGGATATGAAGTGTGCTATGGGTGAAAACCAAGGACTCACCCTCATCAGTGTCAAAGGACGGGTGAGCTGGAGCAGGTTGTTCCAGATAAGCAGCGCCAACCATGGCTTCAACTATCCATTCTGAGCACGGAGTGGCCAAGGACCGAACAGATGGTGAAGCAGGTCTGTACATTGATGATTTAGTGCCAGCTGGTGCATGGGATGTCAGTGAGTACGAGTTGCTTGATTGTGCATCCATCACTAAAAAGAGCTGAGTATCAGACACCGCACTGCAGACCTTGAACATAAAAACAAAATTGAAGAAGCTGCTAAGCGCTCACCAAATGAGATAACCCTAAGCAAGGTGAGCACTGAGCAGGTGGGGAAGATTGCTGACAAAAGTTGCACCGACACCAATGTGAAATGTCTGTGTGGGTTTCGGCTCAGTGATTGCATAGATTGAATCAGATGGGAAGTGATGAGGCAATCAGGGAGAAAGTAGTCGATCTAAGTTGTACCGACATGGACATGAGACGTCTGTGTGAGCTTAGGTTGTAAGAATGAGAGAAGGAAAGACTTGGTTTAGATTTCATTAATAAAGGTGCTAATTTAGTAATCACACACATACAAACCCAAATAGGACACAGCTTATGGGAAACTTGCAAGACACTTTTGGGACACTCACAGGACGTGAAGGGAACTTAGCCACATACTAATAGTAAGGCTATGAATAATATATAACTGCAATGGATGAATCAAATCAGCCAATAAAATTTCTGCCCGAAACCAATGCTGCGAAATCTATATATGGAGGCATTGATTGGTTAACAGAACGAGAGATAACCCCTGATTGATTGGGAGTGAGATCACCATAAATAAACGCTGGAAGAGAACACCTGACTGCTTATCTCCGGCTTGTGGAGTGGTACCAAGCACTTGAAATAGGGGTTTCAATATAAATAAGGCTTCAATAAAGAAGCATCCGCCAAAGCTTGTCATGGAAGATGACAAATCATTTAATTAAGAAGTTTGATGGAATTTTGTAAGATCAACACAGGTCTGCAAATTAGATCTGGAAAGGACCTTGTTGTGACCTGTAAAAGACCAGCAGTGATCTGGCGGGCGGGAAGTGCTTTTACTCCATCTACCCACTGGTCACTCGTCAAAATCACCATGATGCCATTTAATGCGCATGCCGACCCAACCAATAAAGAGATATATCTGTGGACGCTGAAGAAAGAGGCCATTGCCCCCTGTTTTGTTCAGGATGTGCTAGCTACCAAATGGCCAATAAACATAGGTGAGGGAAAAGCTCTAATTAAAATGTTGTGTTCTCATCATTTAGTCAAAGAATACGATTTTTACTGGCTGGGTTATACACCGTGTCGCAAGGTAGAGCTCATTGGCATGGTCGTAGCAGTTACTGTGTATGAAAAGAGGATGCTGTACACATGTAAGGGTATATGAAAACTAGCTTATCAGATGATCTAATTCTTATTCACAGTAGATGATAGCATGGTGGTTATCAACTGCTCTCTTATGCACCGGGCAGATGGTGTGAGAAGAGCAGGTACCAGCAGCAGCAACACGGGAAAGAACAGAGCACTTGTTCCAGCAGTCAAGAAATGCTGATTGAATGACGGAGGTGGAGTTCCAACCAAAGATGAATGTGCTTGCCCTCGGAGGCTCCTTTGCCAATAACAGAGCCTGGGTACTGTGTGCGAGTGGTTGGTAAAATTGTAAGGCAGTGGGAGGTCCTTCCGATGTTCACTGATTCAATTGGTAAGAAATCTATGTATATTAGACACGTTAGCACTGAGTGAAGTTATATAACCATGCCCTTCATTGCTGGATGAGCTGCGCCACTGGCAGCGTGTGCTAGGGTTGCACAAATTAAAATATTCCATTGCAAAAACATTCATTCCTCCTGCACGGTAGATTAGGATATGAGAAATGTTACTTTGGGTGATTTCGCCCCTTCTACTATTCATTTCTCTTATATTGCGCCATACAGCGCTCCTATGAACTTCTAACCATTCCCATTCGATTCCTGGGGTAAAACTACCCCTAC